>JAUTXX010207866.1:0-14919 GCA_032273605.1 Panulirus laevicauda | reverse complement strand
TTATGCAATCAAACCACCTCACACCACATTTTGTCCTCAAACATTTCATTTCCAACACATCCACCCTCCTCTGTACAACCTTATCTATAGCCCATGCCTCACAACCATATGATGTTGTTGGAACTACTATTCCTTCAAACAAACCCATTTTTGCTCTTCGAGACAACATTCTTTCCTTCCACACATTTTTCACTGCTCCCAGAACCTTCATCCCCTCCCCCCCCCGAGACTCACTTCCGCTTCCAAAGTTTCATTTGCTGCAAAGTCCACTCCCAGATATCCATAACACTTTACCTCCTCCAATTTTTCTCTTTTCAAACTTTTCAACTTGTCCCTCAACCCTGCTTTACATGTCAGTTAATAATTTCACTCTTGTTGTCCTTCCCCTTCTCTTCTTTGGTAGCTATGATGTTACTGGGTGATTCTTCATCCTCTATCTTCAGTGATGGCTTTATGTTGCCTTGTTTGCTCTCTACATTCCCTAATTGTTTACTTCACACCTTAATAATACCACTCATCCCAAAGCTTCATCAACCAAATTTGCTGCTTAAACCTTGATTAACTAAACCACATCAAAGGTTAAATATTAGCCTTCCATTTCTAAATTTACCACACATACCACCTACCTATTCTCCAACATTTCTTGGGTTGTGCTATTGAATAGCAGGGTTGATAAGGTGACCCACTCCTGAAGACCTAAGTATTTCACAGGATCACTGAACTTCTGCAGCAGAGAGCTGTCTTGAATGTGATCAGGTAACAATGTTGATATGACCAAGCTGGAGTTAATGACTTCTTCAAGAGGAATATCCACACTATTCTACAAGAAAACAATTAATAGAGCCATAATCAGAAAAAACAGCATCGTTAGTTTTCTCATACTATGAAATATTAAATGTTGTTTTATACTGATTACACTAGTTGTGGCTGATATGAAACAAATATACAACTTGTGGAAGTAGAAGATTCAGTACAGCCATGTTTCAAAGCATAAAATGTGCTGGATACAACTGTTGTATAAATAATCTTCAATAAACATAATTTGGATGAAACAGGTAGTGAAGGCAATGGTGTAGGACAAACTAAGACCTCTTTGTATTGAACATGAAATTTACTGCCATGGTATCCCTTGTCAGTAATGGCCTAGAGACTCATGAGAAGCAGCTACTTTAAAAAAGGCACAGGCATTTTCAATATACACAAAGTACAGCATAAGCTATAATCACTATATAGTCATAACTTATGGTACTTCGATAAAATTAATACAACATTACAGTTGCTATTATACCTCATTCAAATCCAGCCCTATAAACAAACTAATGTTCTGAAGGAGTTCTGATGGACTGACTTGGCAAAGCCTCTCCATCAAGACTTGAAAGTCCTTCCCTAACTGCTGGAGATCAAGGTTACACAAAGAATTTCCATGATGGAGTAACTGCAACTGTCTGGCCACCTGAAAGAAATACAAATGATATATATAATTTAGGTACTTATTTTAGAACGAGATGCTAATATTATTATCAAACAGTTTAATAAAAGAGAAGAACATAGCTTTTAAGCACAAAAAGGAGTCTGACATCCAAAGACAATGGATGACGGAAGAATGACTGAGGAGTTTATGTGAATACAGTGAGTGGTAAGATATACTGGACAATAGAAAAAGCATGAAAATACAGAATGAGGGAATCTGTATGTAAGATGGATATCAGTATGAAAAAATGCAGTCAGATGTGTAATAGTAAAGTGCACGTGAAGGAGCTTCTGAATAAGCAACCTTGTCGTATAGGAGGAAAAGACATCTCAAATATGGGTAAATAAACAGAAACAATAAAGTACACACAATGATACATATAAACAACAAAGAAGCATAGCTACCAGGATAACTTAGGGATAATAAACTTTCTAAACAAACTAGAACTTCTGTCAGGATTGATGAAAGAATGACTATCTAAGAAGTAGCAACACAAATAAAACAGAACATGGTTACAAAATGTTTTTTAATTTCTTAATACATAACATGAAGGAAATGGATGATGAAGGCATTACTCCATGATAATATTGTGATTCTAAGAAAGAAGTAAGAACTACAAACCCTAGAAGAGAAATTAGAGGCTGGGAATATTGTGAAAAAGGAGACTGCATATATAATAAGTAAAACTGCATGAAAGGAAATAATGTAAGACAAGATAATAACTTGAACTTGGAAAGCATATACAGATTTGTTGCAATCTATTTACATAAAGTGGTTCAGGTGCATACAACCCAAAAGTTTATATACATGTATCCTCCTTGTTTCTAGTACACTAAAATGCTTATTCCACACTGCAACATATCTCCAAATCAATTTACTCCATGTGCTAAGCTAGACAATTATTCATTCTGCTTACTTACATATACTCTTCCTGCTAATACCTTCAACCCCAGTTAACTTAAGTGAATATACCTACATTTTATTTATGGTTTGCCTTAAAACCTACAGTCACAGATTTTTCCCATCCTTTTAATTGTCATAAACTCTCCACAGCCATACTATTCTAATGAATTCACCATAACTAACTCACTTCACTTATTTTCTACACTGTCTTATAATTCCCACCAAGGTTGAAACATTAACCATTTTTAATGCTCTTAATTTCTACCAGTTCATACTTGAAAAAAAAAAAAGGTTCACAACCATAAATATTGTAAAAATAATTCCATTATGCAGGCTTCTTCCACATTCTATACTTAACTTTTACCATATACCATGGCTTTCAAAGTACATACAACTTTTCTCCCAGATACCAAATTTTTCCCCAGGGAACCTATCTATCTATTCATACCTCTGATGCTTGTTCCCACCTGCAACTTCTTCAAGGGGTTGGCCATAGCAACAGAGTCTCCATAACTAGTGCATTCAAGTGCTGCTTCTTAGCCTTTAGTGCTTCACCCTTAACAGGCCACTGGCAAAGGGAAACTCTAGGCCAATGTTTGCACTAATGTTCCTAGTTAAAACATCTGCCTACATGTTTCTACCTACTTCTATCTACTGCTCTTACCATTTTGACAAAAAGGCGGGGCTAGCACACACTGCTCACTACAGGAGTACCTAAAGATACGGAGCATGAGCTATGTGAGTTAAATGTTCTCAAGTATTATGTATAAGGAGAGATTATAGGTTTGTGCTGAGAATGCCAGAGGTCCATGTATGGGTGAGGCAAGCCTTAATCAATTCATTCAAGGTATCAAGCCATCTCTCTCTGTCTACCGTTGGTACAGATGACACCTAGTCAGCAAAATGATACAAGCAAAAGAGGACAAAAAGAGCTTGTACAAACACCTGGATACAACTTAAAAGTGGATAGAAGAGACCCTAATGGAACTGAATAAAGATAAACATCAAGCGGGTACCTAGCTCATAACATGGGGCAACAGTAATAAAAGCAACATAATACAAAAACATAATCAAAATCTAAGAGCTTCTTCTCTCTTGAAACTCACCACCTGAGGTTCCTTTGACAATGTGGTCACTAAGTCCTTGATTGCAAGAGGCATATGATGCATCAGAGTCTCTGTCAACTGCCACAATACAGGATAGTCTTGAAGCAGCTCCTGTAGGTCACTTGCTGAGGACAAGCATGTGTGGCGTTATGTAAGTTTATGTCAAAATCTTTAAATAACAGACATGATCAATTACTAATGAATAAAAAAAAAAAAAAATGGAGTATTACAGGAGGGATGATAATCATTCTCTTAAACTAATTCACTTTTTATTCGCATGTACTTTCAATACACTTCAAATATTTATTCAAACAAGGCTCTATTGTCTAATTTTGATCTTCCACAACCAACCTTGCTGAAATTCTCTTCCAGATATCTAAACTCATTTACATCTTTCAGTTAACAAAAATTCAAACTGATACCACATTGAGACATCCTGCCTCTTTTGAAAATAAAACTTTACTTTTACTTAACTTCAGCATTTTCCTACATACATTACCAAAGCAACATACCACTCTTTAATCATCTCCTATCATCTAAATAACAAAGCAGCAGTTAAAAGTAAAGAAAATATGATTGCAAGGGGTCAGTCAGGCAGTAGACATCCTCTAGAAGGGAATGAAGGCCGAGTGCCAGACTGCTGCCTTGCTCATATTTGTTTTTGTTATCTTATCATAGCTTTTATTGTTCTCCAGGTTTTGTCTATTATTCTCTTAGTTACAGTAACTTGACAAGCTCATTGGTTGCTGCCTTGCTCTCAAAAATCTATTTCTTTATCTTCTTTAGTTTATTTCTTTATCTTTTTTCTCTTACCATTCTTGTTCTACTGTACTTCTGACTTCTCACCTAACTCACTTGCGCTTTTGTCAATTACGGTACTGGCACCAGTTGGGAAGCGAGCCTCCCTTTTACTACAGAAACATATATCTGTTTATCCTTTACATAAGTTGCTTTTACTGACCTGACCTTTTCTTGTAACATAACCATCCTTTAATACATGCAGTCTCTGTGACTTGTCTCATCCATTAAAAATTATCATGTAAACCTCTATCTACTCCTTTTGAGGTGTTTGATTATTCTCCATTACATTCTTGTTTATCATTCCCCTGAGATCCTTATCTGTCTTCATTTTATTCATGTGCATCAAATGTTTCTTTTTTATTCAAGACCTCCTACTCTACACTCTTTGCCCTTCAATCAATATATTCTAAGGGATTCAGCTTTAAACTTTTGTTTTGTCTTCCACCAACTTCTTTAATTGTCTATTCAATCATGCTGTTCTTCTTACCATAGCATGCACCTACAGTATTCTATCTGTCCAACTATATCTCTGCCACCTGTTTACTTTGGGAACTCCCTCAAAGGGGTGGCCACAACAAAAGTCTCCATAACTGGTAAACTCTAGAGCCACATCTTAACTTTTAGTGCCTCGCCCATAACAAGCCACTGGCAGAGGGCAACTCTGGTGAACCATTTCCAGAGGCTTCTACCTAATGTTCCTACCAACTACTTTTATCTATGGTGCAGCTTTCCAGAAGCTTTTACCTAATGTTCCTACCAACTACTTCTACCTAAAGTTCCAAACTACTAGTTCTACCTAATGTTCCCATATCAGTGTTCCTATATACTACTTCCACCTAATGCTTCTTTCTAATGTTTCTACAGTGATGAACACCTCTAACAATATGCTCTTTATTGTTACATACCTATTAGCATACAATATTTTTCTCGGAAATTCAATCAGCACTCAACAACAAAGTAAGTTTTCAATCAAATCTAACTACTGTCTAGTTTCACATGTAGGAAAACTTAAACTTTAAATTGCAATATCTATGAATAACTGCAGAGGAAGCTTACCAGTTATGTGCTTGATAAAAGATAACACGAGGGAGGCCATTTTCTTCAGGGATGTGAAAGCATCTTGCTCAACCCCCATCAACCCCATGACCATCTCTAATGCAGGCACCACACTTGTTAAGTTGCTGTACAGAGCAAAGCATTATATGATCTGACAAGTACATTCAAAATACAAAAAATAATTGATGTTACTAATGGTAATCTATCAGTAAACAGAAAGTGCCGAACTTCACTTATCTAAATCTAGCTAATCCTATTACATGATTGCTGGATACCTTTATATAAACTCAAAAATTTAAATATCAATTGCTGGATACCTTTATATAAACTCAAAAATTTAAATATCAGTCTTCTTATCAACAGTAAGAAATAACAAAGAAAAAACTTGGCAGGCATTTGGAATACAAGTGGTTATCAACAATGGATATGAGCCTTAAAAGAACATGTAGGAATGAATAAAACATTAAATTCAGCATATCATTGTTAGCACAGCACCTAAGTTACCTCCAGAGAGATAGAGAAAGTTAAATGAAAGGAAGAGCATACGAGAATGAAGAAGTGAAGAGAGCAATCACACAAAAAAAGTTTTGTGTACTGGTACTAACTTCTACTTTCTAAAAAATAATGGCTTGAGTTATACAATAAAAATCAAACTATTCTATCTTCACTTTCATTCTTCCCTTCCTTCTTGGTTTTGATATTTGATATTTCAATCTAACAATAACATCAAACATTATTTCAACTTATGATTTAACAGAAACCATGAACCAGCCCATCACTTGCATCAAAAAATACACATCATTCATTTACCTCTCTGATTGTCTTTCACCAATTCTTCTTAGCAATTTGCTCCAATTTTCCTTGATTAGGTAAGATGGTAGTATATGAGGGAAAGATGCAGCTGAAGTAAAGTTGTCTAACTTGGAGACAGAGAAGTAATACTCTTCCTCTGAAGTAAGATTTTGCAGCATAATGCTAGCTTTATCACTTACAGAGGTAACCAGATTGTAGAAGTCTAAACTTGAAAGCTGCCAGGTATCATTATTCTGTAACAAACAAATATGCTTCAGTTTAGTGATGCAATCATTCAACCAAGACTGGTGAATGCATTTCTAATATTTGTTAGGAAAGAGTTGTCTCTTTGAACATTCTCCTAATTTGGGACTCTAGCAATAGGCTAGGGATGATGTTAAATCCTTAGTCCTTCTCACACAGAAACTGCTGAAGTTCATATCCTGCTGAATAGTAATCATATCAAGGTCTTTCTCTGTAGCCTATATCCATTACTTTACAATTCATTCAGGTTACATATCATCAACCATGTATCAGACCAACTTAGGAGTCTGCATATGCATTCGTGCGTGTGTGTGTGTGTGTGTGTGATTCCTGGGGTGGGACTATTGAAATGGTGCCATCAACAGACTTTAAATCTCCTTTAAAGAACCCTTTAACTCCATAAAAATATCAAGTTCAACTAAACTTACCACATTATCTATTAAAGGTTCATGGTGGAGCCAAGTGTTGAGGTCTATCTGAGAATAATTTCTGATTATACTGCACACTTTAACTACAGCCTCTTGGAAATGGCCACTCCCATGAGGAGGTTCTTCAAGTTCAGTGGTAGACGAACAGAATTCTGAGTAGGTCATATTGAGGATCAAAGGGTTGATGAGGATGTTGTGGTGAAGGCCATCCAAAAGATCAATCCAGGATGAGTTCATAGTTTTATGGAGTTTAATGACATATGGCAGTATGTCTTCAGTGAGATTATCTGTGAGTAAAAGTGTATCAAAAACAGTGTATCAGAACCGAGAAAAATATATCTACAAAACAAAATGCTAGTCAATTTACTTCATATCACACAAAATGAATCATATAAATTTCAAAATGCTTAATGATGATTTCCACTTTTTTCAGTTATAAGGATATAAAGATGTGTGCTTTCCTGGCAGCAATATACTGGAAATTTCTAATGTAAGAGAAAATTTAATTCCCTTGCTATTCACAGCATATACAAAGCATTAATATATTCTGAAGGACTATGAGATTTCTTGAAAACAAATTTACTTTGGGGAGGCTTTGTTTGTCACAATATATATTTCACCCTACAATACATTATGATCTTTTTATTTAGCTTCACAATTGAGTAGTAATGTACAGTTTTCCATAAAAATAAAAAGGACAAATCTGAAAATCACAAAACAAGTCTATACCTTCTTACACTACCAATGGGAAGAAAGATTTCCTGGAAAGCGATCAACTTTTCACACATCACTTATCAGTTAGACAGCGGTAAGAAGTATAAGAAATTGTGTGGGAATGTTTTGCATATTTGCCTAGTTTTTCATAAAGAGAACTTCAGCCACCCATACTTTTTTGCAGTATCTATGCATGCCATATTGAAAAGCACCCATCTGCACTCTGTAATCAAAACCAGGTCTTATGAACTGCACATGTAAAAAACACTATCCATACACTACAATGAAACAAGTAACAGAAAACTATTACTGGTTATGAATTACAACATAAGAACAAACCCCGGGTGTCCAGCAGAATGTTATCAAGCCAGGATAGGACTGTGTACGACTTCCTCAAAATCTGTTGGAGTTCTCTGCTTTCAGCAACTGCAGCATCTGCCTTCTTCCACGGCCTGAGACACATTATTGGGAGTATCAACATGCCAGCATCAGATATCAAATGTCATGACAATAACTCCTTCATATTGTTTTTTGAAAATATGTAATAGGAAATAAGTAGAAAGGTGCATGAATAAAAACCAATCATGAGAGGACAGGCTTCTAAAACAAATGGTGGATGACTGATTAGTCTATACTTTTCAGCAGTACTGTAGTATGGCTAAAGGGACGAGGAGATATGGTAAATCAAGAAAGACAAGGACAAATGCAGACTGAATTCTTGAGGGGTAACAGTATTACAGCCAAGGATGACAAAAAAATGATGGTTTACTTTGTAGGATGAAAGTATCTTACATGAAAAAGTGAAGGTAGAAACGAATATGCTACTTTCACTTAAGATATTAACTTCTGAGAGCAGAGCATACAATTAGTAAGTACTAAAGTAGTATAAAAGCTTTTTGTCACTATGGCAAACTGAAGTGTAAGTCAGGGACAAGTGAGGAAATTGAAAAGCTGCATGCATTTTATCTACCCAGTGCTTAAGCAAAGCCTATGTCGATACAACAATCTAAAATTATTGTAATCACAAAAATGCTTAAATCTAAACATTACTAACAAGTACTTGTTTTATCTAGACCTGCTTCTAGCAAAGAAATTTATACGACTTTCTTTGTATGCCTGAGTCTGAGTTAAATCAAGTCTAAGGTGACATTTCAATAATTTTGAATTTCTAAAAAGAAAAAAGTCAAGCCTGCCCAACAATTCAAGCATCTCTGATGTACCTATGAAATTCACAAGAAATTCTACAAAATATACATGCCAGTTAAAAACAGTTAAACAGTTCAGCTATATAAAGTTTTAATTCTTATGTTAGGACAGCCTAGAACTAAATATAAAAATGAAAAACATAGATAAAATATGAGATGTTAAAAACTGAACAAAATTAAACTTATTTACCAGTAACATAAGATATCAGATAAATGGTATATATTGAAACTGAGTTGATGTGAAGGAACTTTTTATCTACATTAACAAAGTTCATGTGTAGGATAATGATGAAAGTAAATGCAAGTTAAAAGAGTCTTGTTTTGAAAAGAGATTGCAGGAACTTACTAGTAAAATATGTCTAGTTTGGAAAAGAATGCTGACTTTCAGTAACTGAGAGTGATAATCAGTAAGGAAGGTAAAGGAAAAGCTGAACCTGATAGTCAAGTCATGCAAGGAAAAACTGCAATTTGGATATGGTGAATATGAAGTGTTTAATGTGATTAGGGTGTGTGATGCTTGCAAGATGGCATGCTTGCTTCAGTTCAACAGTATAGGTGTGAAACCTTAAATTCTCCTAACTCATGATTGATAATGAATAAGAAAATGGGTCAAGGATAACTTATGAGTCATTGTTAGAATCTTAAGAACAGTGAGAGCAATGAGGAAATTGTGACAAAGTTATCTAGTCATAGAAAAATTTTAGACACATGGATGAAAGCCTTTTTATGATGACATGGATATATAAAACATGTGAGAAATAATTGAACTGTAAATATCTGCACTAGCAGAGTTAACTGTTCAAGGAAATAACTGAAAAAGTGAGTGAACTGCTTAGAGTTATACGTATTCAAATGAAAATGCAAAGAGAATGATTTTTGACTATGCAGTGGAAGTGCTTTGCTACCCACGGATCTGTTGATGTCTGTATTTACTTCAGTTCAAGAGACATTAAGAAAGAATATAAGAATGAAATGAGGGGCTGTAATTACTTGATAAATCCTATGTACATGAGAATAGTTAAATTTGGATAATCAAAAATTCTCTACACTCAACACTAAAGTCTAATGAATGAAGAATTTTGAATTAACATTAACATCTCACCTGTCAAGAAATCCTAAAACTCATACACTTGCAGCAAACGTTTTACACTGTACTGATATTAAGTAAAAGTGCAGCTCACTATTTCAAGAACCAAGAGATGAGAAAAGTTAAGATGGCATGGTTCAACTCACCATTTTTTCCACAAGTCATTGAGTTTAGCCAGAAACATTTTGGCCTCATGAAGAGAAGCATTCCAAAACTGTTCAAGACCACTTATATTGAGAGGTCTGTTAAAGTCATATTCTTGTACATGTCTAACAAGGACCAAACATTCATCATACAGCTCAGCTAACTTGATTCGAGGAACTTGAATTTCCGAGTTCTGATAGTCTGTCTAAAAAAAGAAATACAAGACAAAACTTTATACAACACTATTAAAGTAATGTGGACCTATGTGAAAACCATTGTAACTGCTAATACCACCAAGACAAGAAGCATAACTGGGTATCATCCAATACAGAAAATTAAATTACATGTTTAATAATCACTTAACTTCTGTAGTTCAAGAAAAAAAATGGAAAAAGATCACCATTCTACTAAGAGGTGTTTTACTGATATATCCCCGAACCAACTTTACAAAGTGAACTACAGAATAAGCTAGCTCAGTAAATGACCTCTACAAGGTCTCTCTTTAGCATGTCTATTTACTCCCTTCTTAATTAACATACTTTACTCTTCCACTTTTTCCTGATACTCACTAGGGCCTTGATAACAGCAGTGGTGAGGTTTGTCTGTAGTGCTGGCACTTGTGGATGTTGAGCAAAATAGCACAATACCTCTACCACAGCACTCCTACCCATGCTCTGGTTACATAATCTTGAAACCCACTTCACCCACTCCACTTGTTCATTCTGCCATAGTGTAAAAGTGTTTTATATGCAATGAGAATAAGAATGTTTTCTTAAGTTGAAAATATTTCTGGATATAAAAGGATAGATGACAAATATGGAATCAAGTGATATGCAAGAAAATATGATGCCACAAAACAAATAAGCATTTATAAATACAGCACAATTGTAATATCAAGTAATAACAAAAAAGCAACCACTCACACATATGCACATACCAAATCAGCTAAAAAGGTAAGTTCCTGTAGAAGAAAGTCTGCAGTGCCCTGCGGGCCCTGACTGAGCAGCAATAGAGGTGGATAATCCTGTTGTATACCCAGCAGAGATGCCCAAGTTGGGCTGTCTGGAAATGCATAAAACTCATGTCTGGAAATGCAAAAAAGTCATATGTTTCTCAAAATTTGTTGTTCCTCCATCCTAACCTGTGGCAGTTCATAATTTAGGACCGCAAGGAATGTGTTTCAGACCTTTAATACTGTGTTCATGAAATGACTTTCCTCTCTTATTAACTTTGGTCATACATGCAATGAGGAAGCTGCTATACCTCTGTTCTGGCTTTTGGTATTACACTAATACCCCAGTTAGCACAATCTCGTAGTGCTGTTTTGTTATAGAGCTCTTACTTGCATCTTGAAGCTTTAGTTTTACTTGACAAAATTATGAAAATCCATAAAAGAAGTCAAAAGTCACTAATTCGAACACTAACAACAAATCAAAAGCAGCTCTGTTTATATTCACTTGGCCAATACAGCACCATAAACAAACACACACACACACACAACAAACCAGTGGTGAGTGCTTTCCTCTGTATGAAAAGTACAAATTTTGCTGCGCTTAAAGTATACACATTCTTGCTGACTCACCGACTCCTGATATTATAGTGACTATTCTTAGCCATCATGTCTGAAAGACTGCCTGCAAGTTATAGTACTACTAGTGCATCTAAAGTGTCTAGGAAAAACATCTCTTTGGATGTAAAATTACAAGTGGTGTGGCAGTTGGAAGCTGGTGAGTGTCAGGTCAACGTTGGTGACACTTTCACACTGGCTACATTGAAAGTCAGAACCATTATTAAGAATACAGACAAGATAAAAGCTTCTGCCATGACAAACATGAACTTAACTGCAATGAAGGTGAATCATTCAAGGGGCAGATTGTTAGAAAAAATGGAAGGTAAGCTAAGTGAAGCTAGACTATGTGAGGAGTGCTTAGCAACAAACCCAAAGCATATCACCACAACCTTCCACTTCACCTCTCTCATCGCCCACATCTTTCTGCTTTCTCTCTCTACTTTTTAAAGTGTTACACACTTTAACGATGAAGGGATACATCGTTGCTCATTTATATTCATATACATTTATGGGTAGACATTTGCTGCTCAATAGCATCCAGCATTGCTATGGCAAGTGTTACCACAAAAACTAACAGACACATCACCTTCTCACCACTTATCATAATCACCCTTCCCACCACCACAACTACCTCTATCATCACTACTACCTCTATTACCACAACTTAAATCATAGTTTCAGTAACAAGGAGATAGATTAGCTTCTGCCAGAGCAGAGCCATACTATATTTACTGCCTCCTGCTTCCCTACCACCCACCATGTCTCACCAACATGCAGACTCTCTCAATTACTCTACTACAATCATCATTATTCATCAAATGACTGTCATTCAAGATAAAACATTGCACATTATCTATTTGTTAATCATTGATTAGAAAAAATGTGTTGCTGTAATAACATTTGTTTATTATTATTATTAATACCTGTAACCCTCTTAACTAGTGCAATATATATTTGTTTATCATTATTATTAATACCTGTAACCCTCTTAACTAGTGCAATATATATATCACATAGGTAAAAAACATAATCAAGAATACATTTTCATATATGCAATGGTATGATACCCTGTGGAGAGCTGTTTTAATTAGCGTTCCATTTTTCAGGAACATATCCTTAGCAATTATTGGAGTATTAGTGTATTATCAGCATGCTAGTTCATATGTGGTGAGGTGGCGATGGAAATGGATGAAGGCAACAAGTATGAATATGTAACATGTGTATATGTCTGTGTATGTATGTTTACAATGAAATGTGTATGTATGTATATGTGCATGTACGGGCATTTATGTATATACATGTGTATGTGGGTGGGTTGGGCAATTCCTCGTCTGTTTCCTTGCACTACCTTGCTGACACAGGAGACGGCGATTAAGTATAAGACACAAGAAATAAATCAGCATGAAGTTGCTTAACGTGTTCAAGATTCTGAAAGTGTAAGTCAGAATGAAGTTAATAATATATGTCAGAGAGAAGTTGCAATATCTCTGTTCTAACCCAGAGTAATATATCTTATTTTACCATATTCTTACTGATACATACAGACTATTTCTAATCAACAAAATGCATGGTCTGATAGGTCTAGAAGGTCAGAATGAAAATCCTCAACTTTCAGTCCTCCATGTTCTTACATCAAATACCACTGTTAGGCAAGGCAGCAACTACTCTGCATGTCATATAATGACAATAAATTTACTAACAATGTATGTACTTGAGCAGGAACTATGAGTGCACTATCATCCTCATGTGCATGTTACTCTTCAGAGATGAATGCAGAATCAAGCTATGGATGGCCATCTAAAGCCATGTTGGGTGGTTAGGGTGGGGCTCTATATCTTCCTTAAAAGTACTTGGTAGATCTCCCAGTGACAAATTTTGAATATGAAGTAAAACTATGCTTTCTAATGCATTGTAACTGTTAATATAATAGGACCTCTAATGGACCATGTACAAACAATAGGATGAATCTAAAACAAGAAAAGCTGCAATATCAACACACTCATGTTTACAACTCTAATAGTTGCTTCTGTCAACAAAATCTACAAATACTGTACCATCAGCAGTTAAACACATATCCTTCAGAACCAGCTTTGTAATGTTTCAATTTTCATTATAAATAGAGTTCCAAAATGATAAAATCCTATATCATCATGACTAAAGTTGAGGTCTGCAGTTATAATAAACAATCAAATTGTAAGAACAAATATTCCCTAAATAATGCCATAAGGATTGTTCAATTTGACTGAATGGACATTTTATTACATCAAATGAGAAAAGTCACGCTATTACGTTATTAGAAGTACTTGAAGGTGTACTTGGAAATAAATGTATGAGGGAGGCTTCAATGTCCGAACCATCCCTATGAATCCTACTCTAATTGTAATAGCCTTTTAAGAGTTTAGGTCTTATCCCATTCTACTATTATGACTTCAAGTAAAGATTATACTTCATTCTTTCTTTTCATTCTTGTTCAGAATCTCCTGCATTTGTGAGGTACTGTTAGGACAGACTAAGAGATGCCTCACCAGCTCACAACCATTCTTTAATTGTCATGTGTAATATACCGAAACTAAAGCCTCCTATCTACAACAAGGTTCCACAGATCATTCCATGGTTTCCCCCAGCTGCTTCGTATACCTTGGTTCCATCCGGTGACAGAACATTAAATAATCATAAACTGCACCAAATCTGTTCAAATTTATCAAAATTTTATGAGAATCATTTCACAAAAAAGTTAAGAATTCAAACTGTAATAAATAAATTTCCTTAGTATAAAATAAATTCTATAACAAATAATAAGGCCTTATGGTTAATAATTAATTTGTCAAGATTGTCTTGATACACAAAGCAGGACCTACATGATTAACTGACTTACTCTGCATTAGGTACATATGCTATGGGCTTTAGTCACCTATATATATTTAGCTACACATAAGCTCCTGACTACAACACACAGCATACATAAATCTAAGAGGCTGGATGATAAAAGAGAATGTTCAAGAGATAGGACCCCATTAATTCAAAACTCCCACCCTGTACAATACTATCTATCTATATCTCTGACATGTGAAGTGAAGAGTTTTAGATATCTTAGAGTGGGTTTGGCAGCAGATGGAACCATGGAAGCAGAAGTGAGTCACAGGATGGGGAGGGGCAAAGGTTCTGGGAGTGTTGAAGAATGTGTGGAAGGCGAGAATGTTATCTCGGAAAGCAAAAGTGGGTATGTTTGAAGGAATAGTGGTTCTAACAATGTTATATGGTTGTGAGGCATGGGCTATATATAGGGTTGTGTGGAGGAGGATGGATGTGTTGGAAATGAGATGTTTGAGGACAATATGTGGTGTGAGGTGGTTTGATCAAGTAAGTAATGAAAGGGTA
>JAUTXX010207644.1:0-11384 GCA_032273605.1 Panulirus laevicauda | reverse complement strand
ACTACAGAACTGGAAAGTGATAATGAAGGAACCTGGATTGAGAGTAGAGTCCACTGAATTATTATCAGCAGGCATTACATTTTTCTCACGTCTCATTTCTAAACTAGTTTCGGCGCCCGAATCCTCGTTATCTCCAAGCCCTTGACCTGAATTAACCTCTTTGGCTAACTGTTTCCAGTAGTGCAGACTTAAAGCCCCGTTTTCTAAAGTTCTCAGAAGTTACAACTTTGAGCAAATCTTACTCTCGCATCTACACACCTCAAAAAAAAAATTCCAGCCACACAACTTGATGGTAGTTCTCAGTTCAGTTATCTTCACAGATTGAAAAAAAAAATTACCATAGTCTCTTCCAGCACCCGCACTCTTATTTCCCCTACATCTCCAACACCTGAATTCTTGATAATTGATAAACTTTGTTCTCTGGAGTTCCAGCACCTGCATTCTTCATAACTCTTTCCAAATGGTTCCAGCGTCTGAAATCTTTATAATTCATGCGCTCTGATCATTAAAATTCCAGCAGTCGCCCTCTTGATAATTCACAACCTCTGCTTCCTATACAGCTCCAGACATACGTTTATTCTACTACCCGTATGATAAGCGTCACTTCAGCCTCACAAATTCCAAGAAACATTCAATCGACTTCCTACTATTAATAGCAGCTTTACCCTTTTGATTTTCAGTTGCCAAGACGTTGTAGATTCCAGGACCGAAGAGAACATGGCGTCTTTCTACCCCCGAGAGAAAGCCATCTCCCTCTCCCAATACACACACACCTTGTAGACAAAAGATCATTTAACACGAATATTTCTTTGTTGCGAAATATAGTTATATATGAAGAGTTCGGTCTCGTGTATAATGAATAGGCTTCCCGTGGGAAGACATACGATTTTGGGAAGGCAGATCGCAAAGGTAGACAGAAAAAGAAAATACACCTCTCGTATGACAGATCCGAATAGATTCCAAAGAAACTACTTACTCGCTAAGAAAAATATATATCTATTAACTTATGGAAAAATGATCTAAATGCAAAAACCACTGAACCCATGCGGATGGCATCCTTGAAAACAGTATTTAAATGAAATAAGAATTCAAGGTTTTGATATTACAGAAATACGATACAGGGAGATTAGAAAATCCACTAGCGATATGTAATAAACTATTTGTACAGTGTGGGAAGTTTGTGTGTGTGTTTATCTTATGAAAACACATACCTGATCCAAGACAAACGAGACAAACACAGGGAATCTTCATCTTTTCGTATGAAAATAATACCTTCCCGACAACAACAAAAAATCCGATAGCTGACAACTCTACCATGTATTTTGCTCTATCCTGGAAACAGCTTCAACTTCAACGAAGCCTGGAAGAGATACAGCCATTCGCACACTTTTCCGCGAGTATTCTGATACAGCACAGAATACGGAAGCACCTTCAAATACTGGAGAGCTTGGGGGAGAATCCTAAACCCGCCACCAACGCCACTCAAAATATCTTGCAACAAAAATTACGGAGCCTGAGGGATCAAGGCAATATAGAGTGCTTCCTCTCCCGTCCCTCAGCAGCACAGAATTTCGCTGCTCCTACACCTCCTGCTGTTGCTAGTGTGGTGTGGTGTGGAGCCATTCCCACACGAGGATTTTCGGGAGAAAAATATACCTACCTCCTGATGCTGAAAAAAAAAGGGGGGGGGGGGAGGAATTTGTCCGAGGGTGGAGTTGGTGAATGATACATTGGACATAATTTCCCTCGTCTTAAAATCAACTATAATAAGGGAGAAGGAAACATCGATATCAGCCTTAAGATTTCCAGCAGATGACTAGAACCCAGTGTGCAAAGACGTAGTGATAGCATCTGATAGCTTTCAGTATTCAGGGCCTAAACAAATCTTAAAAAACCTTTACTAAACAACCAATATAGTAGAGTTATACCGTTGTTTTCCTTGAACTTCGTGGTGCATACATTCGACTATCATGTAGCACACTCGCATATTCTGCAATCTAGACCACACTCCACTCACATCCATTCAGTCTTGTAGACCCTATCATTAAAAAAAAATAAACCTTTAGTACAAACACTTCAGAATATTTTACTCAGCGATTTTCCAAAGTGAGCGAGTGGATGTATACATTGTTAATTCCTTACTGGTCAATTTCTGCCTCACAAACGAAGGCTTTAAGTTGAATCTTTTTTCATGTTGGCTTGAGACGGCACGGAAAACAGTGGCCTTAATCAAGTTCGTCTCACTAACCGTATCAGCTAAAATACTAGACAAAAAACAAGCACTAGAAATATGCCTTAATTTGCGAGGTAGAAATGGATCAGTATGGAATTAAACACTCGCTCTTTCCAAAAGATAAACACGGAGCGAGATACTCTGAAGTGTGTGTAGTGAAGTGCTCTTTTCTCTATAATCAATGTCTATAAGACCGACTGGATACGAGAGGATTTTGGCCCAAAATCATGTGAACTGTGGGGTTGTGCTACCTGGTAGTCAGAACGAAGCTCAAAACACTTTGATAATGGTTTGGCTTTATCTTTTTATTCAATTATACCTTTGTTTCGCTCCTGACTACTGGAAAGCTATCCGATCCCATAAATACTTGCTTGTACAATGGTTTCTAGTCAAATTTCAAATCCAACTAAAGTTTCTTTATACATAATCAAAAACCCCTTGGGGTGGATGAACAGCTGGGTTGACAGTGGACCAACCGCTGCAGTCAGGATTCGAACCTCTGCGCTCGTGAATGCGTCATGGTCAGGAATGCTAATAGATTAACCCTGTTGTCTTCCGTGTTCTATATAAATGTCTCATGGCACTGCGTGCGTGTGTGTGTTTAGAAGCAAGTTTGCGTGGTCTGTCTCGCAGCGTACGTGTTTATGTACATACTTGCCGCCCAGAGAAGCCATAAGGGAAAAAACATAGAAGAGCCTAAGTTGCCCGTAAAAAATGTCATATCGATAAACCAGGGGGAAGACATGGCTTAGAAAACGGGCATCCAAAGTACATTTTCATGTTTATGTAGGAGGATTAGCCCAGCGCTTTACAGGGAGGGGAGGAGGAAAAAAAAAAGGGGGGAGGGATAAAGATATTCTCAGTCTTGTAGATGGATCCTGACTCAAAGTCTGTCCTTCCGCCCTCTCCCCAAAACCCCAAGAAACCCCACCAATATATAAACCTTTTTTTACGTCTCCTACAGCTGAAGGCTGCGCTACTTCCAGCAACGGGGAATTGTAGACTCCTCTAGAGCGAGTAGTAGTTTAATGAAACTGTAATCTTAAAAAGTGACTTCTCGCTCGTGGAGTATACTTTATATAATCACACGTTTCACCAAAAAAAATCAGGATATAAAAAGGTATAGAAGATTACATTGCCAACGTTATCTATATTTCTACACCAAATTATGAATTCCTTCACAGAGCGACGGCTGGTCGTCCCACGCAGTCACCTGACCGAGGAATGATAAGACTATGACGCTGGTGTACCAGCGAACACAATATTGTACAGAGTCGCTGAAGAACAGGAGACCAGCCTCGAGGACGGAGGTGGGCCAGCCATTCACAGCCCACTGTCATAACTCGTCGTGTCAATTTACATTCGACCAGTTAACCCAAATTCCCTTAACCCACAACAGTCTCCAAGTTCCCCTCCTCCCCACTCAGGGAACGGATTGACCGAACTACATGCAAGGAGAGTTCCCCAACTGGTGGTTTCTGTGTGTACGTCCGTCTCTATCTCCATATCTCTTCATCAAAGGGCTTACTACATCTTAGAAATCATTATACTTCGAAAAAAGATTCAAGACCTATAGAATCCAAAGGAAACAGACTTGTCCATCCACAAAGAGAACGGGGGGGAAACGGTAAGAGAGCTTAACTAATGAATTCCAAACAGTGGGAAGATAAATCTTCAACAACGTAAACAGTGGAAACGGAAGATGGGAATTCTTAAACCGCATGCCAAAGCGTGAACTCATCCAACTTCAAGAATTTTACTTCGAGAGTATGGTCTTCGAACACGACCTTACGGTCTTAAGAGCACGACGGGAGCGTCCTTGAGCACCATTGTTCGGTCCTTGAGCAAAACTTTATGATCTCCTGAGCACGATGGTACGAACAATGAACACCTCGGAGGGATAATGGCATACATTTTGACCAGAACCTTATGGGTCAAATCAAAGTCCTGACCATTTTACTTATCGGGCGTGGACCATCGTGCTTAAAGGTCGTAACGTCGAGTGTAAGGATCGTATCGTCGTGCTCTTCTACGCCCGAAAACATCTAGCCAGCTTGCCTATACAAAGGTGGCAACACCAATACGGAATGTGTGTGCAAGGAGTACATAAAGCGATTCCTTCGCAAGTGCCTTTCAAATGCATGGCGAGTGTATGACGTGCATGTATGGCGAATGTGTCAACCCGAATGTATTCTGAAGATGGTACTTCAGTGTATGGTTAGTCCACAACTTAAGGGTAAGGTAATTGCTGGTAACAAGTTTAATTATATTAATGAAAATGTTTAATAGGATCACTGCAAAGCGTGTGGTTAGTGTACAGTGTGAAAATGTGTGGTTAGTGTATAGTGTGACAGTGAATTGTTGGTGTATAGTTTGAAAGTGAAAATGTGTAGTTGAGTATATAATTGTGTTATCGGGGCCAAGAGAAAGCATCTGGCTCGATTTCATACATTGTATTTAGTACGGAACGTGCGAGTGATGGACGAGTTTGTCAAGTGAAGCGAGTGTTGACGGAAATGTTGAATTTAAGGGAAAACAAAAAAAGCGAATCTGGCAGATTCCTCGTCAAGTGTTACCAGAATATTGGAACGAGAATTATCAGCGTTGTCAAATGGAGGACAGGGATGCAAACACTTTTAGATTTAAGTTTTCCTCCGTCTAAATTCTCCCTCGCCCATCTGAAGAGAGAGACTGCAAGGAAGGTATACAGGACCGGTGCGTTGAGCTAGAGGGATCAAAAGGGAGTAGTAAGAATGTTTTTCTTCTGCTTTTCTAATATCTTAACATGAAGTAAATTGGCTTTGGGTAGCTCTCATGACTCCCTCCTTCCCCGACTACAATCTACAACGACTTTTTTCTTCATCTATACACATGAATTCGCAAACACACACACACACACACCTACACTGTTCAGTTACTGACTACTAGTCAGCATGGGCCAGCCTGGGGTTGGGACCCCATGGGTTCGAATCCTGTTCGTGGCAGTTAGCCTCCAGCTAATCCCAGCTGTTCATCCTCCCTTCAGGGTTCGTTGATAATAGGTTATCTGGACTGGGTTGTGTGTGTGCATATACATACAAGAGTAAAAGGCGTGGTACATACGTGTGTAAAAAAGCAAGATGCGGGGCAACACGAGTTGAAAACTCCCACCCCGTTAGACGAATAAGATACATTCACCCATAACATATCAGACCAAAACTAGAAAATATTTCAAATTCGGTCATTTCAATCAAAGGTGCCATGAAAACAGACTGTGCAGAGGAGGGAAACAAGAACAATACATACTAATAAAGCAGAGTTATGGTGAAAGGTTAAATGTCACATATCTATCATAGAAGAAAGAAGAGTAAAGAGTGACGATGTCAATCCTCAAGTTTACCAACCAACCTGATGATGGCAGGGGGTGTTGCCTTTGTTGTACTCCTCTACACTTTCTCTAATAGTTCTATTTTGCTTCTCTAAGGCAACCAAATTTGACAGATGCCAGTTCTGGCCTGATATGCTGCTTACTTATGGTCTTTGAAAACTGCAAAAAAAAAATAACCAGAGACCGTAACATGAAACACCAAAAAACTAGAAAAAATATGATGTCAAGATTCACTTTTGTTACTTTTTTGTAGTATCAGTTACGGATGATTCAAAGAGCACTTAAGGATGAGAGAGTGAAAGGTGGACAACACCCAAAAAGTTTACAACAACTGTATTGAGCAGGGAAAGTTCAAAGGGATAGGGAACCCAAGAGTGCAGTACAGCACAAATAAATAATTACAACTGTGTAATGTCGCTCAATACAGACACACACTATGTGGAAGAGTTGCCCTTGACAAGACTCGCTGATTGGTACAGTTAATCACTGGAATGGCAAATGCATCGCTGTGTTTATTTTTTAACTAACTAGGTTAATGAGTGCTGTCCTAGTGGCGAATACAAATCTCGATTGATGCGTGTGTGTGTCAGATCTCATGTTTCCGATTTGGGAAAGAGTGGCTGGTTATGAGAGAGAAGCACTCGGGTCCATTCTGAATGTTGAATGACCACATTAGAAGTGGTTTAGGAAGGCACTCCGTTCAGTGGGTAAGGTTTTTCATACAGTGTGTTCTAGAGGACGCTATGTAAAGCGCGAGTACTCCCCCGAAGAATGATCAAGAGATGGTGTAGTGGTAGAAAAAGGAAAATTTGATTTCAACAAAAACATACGCACATAATACGACGGATCCTCATCAACAAGGAATTTGAATATATGCATCTATCTAGCTACCTATCAACCTATGTATCCATCTATCTATCTATCGTGAAGAAACCCTGTAAATGATAACTGGTATTCGTAGATTTTTCATCACAACTTTCCCTTAAATCATTCTCACTGGAAAATTGATTAACCCATCCACTTCAAAACGAGTTATCACAGAGGCAAAAAATAACCTTAAATGTCATTCATAGTTTTTCTTTGGAGGTCGCTTCTGCAACATGCTCCGAGTACAGTGGTTACATACCCAAGGATACTACAAGTGTTGAGAGGCGACGGTGATAAGAATAAAGATCTAAAGCCTCATGGGACAAGAGAGTGGCGGGAGGGCGCGATGTACAAGATGAGAAAGGAGGAGGTTTCAGAAATGCGACGTCGAGAACACGGAGAGTGATGTGTACAGTGGTACACCTCGAGGACACAGACCCCAAACTTTGATGTTCTATGGCTCTCGGTCCGTCTACCAAGTACTACACTGTTTCCCTTCGTTCCGCCTTCTGTACTATACCACCATACTGCAAGAAGGCATTAGTACAACAAGGCTTGAGAGATAGAGAGACTCGCGTCACCACATGGAATCAGCCAAATTTCGAAGGACAGACGAATATATCAAGAACCTGGATGCCATCATCAGCAAGAGACTTACCTTAGGCATACATCTAAGATGAGCTCGATGACAAAGAACGACCATTGCAAACGTCATACAGAGAACTGGATTAAAGGAGTTCACACGAATCCAGAGATATTTACCCTAAAAACATAACTAAAGCTTGCGAGGAATGGAGCTCACTGCAACGGCTGTACCCTTCAGACCAGTAAATCCGTGTTTCTCACATCCTCGTAATCAATACACCACATCAGATTCGTACTTAGTGCACCTCCAATGAACACCAGCTTCACCCACTCCTGTGGACGAATGAAGGCCACCTTCACCTACTCCTGTGAACGAATGAAGGCCACCTTCACCTCTGAACGAATGATTGAAATCAGAGGTTCCCACACCCAGGGTTAATCAGATTCTGGAAAACACCCAAACACAAGGGAACGAGTCAACACGCGAGACCAAGCATCGAAAAACACCCATTCACAGGTTATGTCCGCCTTATGCAGAGGCTTCTAGTGTTATGCAAAAGAGCTCAAGGGGGGTTGGAAGAAGAGGTGGTTTGCATCCACAAACAGATCTCTGTCCTGGACAGTTGAGTGTCACTGAGGGACGTACCCAGATCAACTTACACACGAATACGTTACGCCTCCGTCGTAAACAATGAGGTCCGACAACATACGGGGGACAGAGAGTACCCTACAGATGTGAAACACCCAACAGAAACTATAAATCCTTTCCCGTGGTCTTTTCAGGAAACCACGTGGTTCGCAAACACCCGTGAACAGCAAGGAGTAGAATGCTCACAACCCTGAAACAGAAACACACCTTACTGGGAAGGAGAAAACGGCAGAACACGAACGAGATGTGGTACATCTTAAATAATGACTCAAGTCTTTGATGAATAGGCAAAATCAAGCTGCACGAATACGACAGTCACGAACCATACCGTGTTTAGAGGCTCACAGACTGACACGGTCACTTGATACGAAATACTTTTAGAAGCCCCGAGCGGCAGATTACTATCATACAGACACACACGAGGTGGTTTGATCGAGTAGGTACAAAAGGGGTAAGAGATGTGGTAACAAAAAGTAGTGTGTGGTTGAGAGAGCAAAAGAGGGTGTGTGTGTGCCGAAATGGTGTTGTCGTACGGATAGAACGAGTTGGGGGGGAAGGTTGATAAAGAGGATGTATGCGTCAGAGGTGGAAGCAACAAGAAGAATGGCGAGCACAAATTGTAGATAGAAGGGTAGAGTAGGCAGGATTTAAGCGATCGGGGCCTGAACATACAGGAGGGTACTAAAAGGCGTGCACGGGATAGTGAGAATTGGAACTAGAAAAAAATAAAAGGAGAGTAAAGAGGAAGGCCCCTTCCCCCCAACATGGAAGCGTAAAGAAGCATTATGTAGCATAGAGTATACCACTATGGAGATTTTTTTTCTTAGGATCGGATGAGTGAAATTTATTCCAATCTAATTTCAACCGCTCAATACCCCAGGGGAAGGAGTATTTTAGCTGCCAATTTGTGGAGGAAAAGTGTAGTAGCACCAGAGTTATATATTCTCATCCTGGAGCGGGCTCATTCGCTAATAATTGATATCACTGAAGTTGTGAAGGTACGAGTAGTATATAAGAATAGTCTTACCTTAACTATTAATAACAGTCTGTTCCAAAGTTCTATTATAACTGTACTGTTGAAGAAACGTCTGCCCACATTAATACCCTTTCTCTCAATTCTTCAACTAAGCATTGGTATTTCCGATTATAGTTTTTATACTGTGGAGAAACGTTCTCGAGTTACATCACAGAAATTTTGAATCATTTCGAAGAAAATTATTGGATCCGAAAAAATATGCTTCAATGGAGAAAAACAGGATTTCAGAATCAGCCTTTCTTTACAAGGTGTTAAGGAAATAGTTTTACTACACTGCTTTGCACTTGTTCTAATCATTCTTCGTCTACAGCAAAGCAGGCTTACTCTAAACGGGGGTCTGACAAAGTCACTATAAAGAATATTGCTAGTCTTCCTATTTGAGATTTTAAATAACCATATCACCCACACGACAAATATTCAAAATCATTTCCATGAAATATAAAGTCCTCTCCTCTCGTACTGTCCTCATCGCTATAATGATACAACTTGTGAGTTTCGAGGGGCACCTCCCGTCCCTCGAGGGTCACCTAGCGCACTCTTACCCTCATAATTAAAAAGTTGACTTGTATGGACCCACATCTCGCTCGCTCTAAAATAGTCGATGCGTATATAGAGGATATATAAATGTGTGCTTAAAAATGGGCACTGGTTAAACATATCCATATCCCCGAGGGATGACAAAGAATTCTACCCCAGTAATCCTCGGGTGTCGAAGAAAGGGACGAGAGAGGGAGGGATTCGTGGAGCTGGAAACCCTCCCCTTCTTGTATTAGTTTCTTAAATTGGGAAGAGATTAAAGACGATATATGCATCAAAACTGAAGGGAATAAGGAGAGAGAGTAGACCATACTGGAGATGGAAATGTGGAGTGGAAAAAAAAGAGTGCTAAGGTCCCTAACACGTAGGAGGGTGATAGGCGTGTACGGGATAGAGTGAAATTGAACCATGTGGTATACAGGGGTCGAAGTGATGTCAATGGACTGAACTAGGTTATATGAAAGCGGCCAGGCTAAACCATGTTAAAATCCGTGGGCCTGGATGTGGATAGATAGCAGTGGTTTTGGTGTATTACACATAAAGAATGGATGCGAGCGAAGGCGGCCTCAGTCTGTCCCTTGCGCTACCTCGCCAACTCGAAAAATGGCGATCAGGTATAAACACAAAGATGTAGGTACCAATACGAGGTTAAATGACGGGGCAGTATGAGTGAAAAACCTCCACCCTGAAAGACACAGACACACACACTAGCGCCACGCAGATACATTCAAGTCATTTTCTGCTTCCCTCCCAGTTAGTCGGTCTCAGTTTCAATTAATCATGACCGCAAGACGCCTGCCCTCCTTCCCTCATTCTACCTGCGTGTGGAACATTACATGGCTTTATCCGACATGATGACTCCTATTTGTCACACGGATTCCTCTCCTCCAGCCCTGTAGTACGTTGGTAAAGCTTGTAGTACAAGATTTTTATCTTAAATTTTTACTCCAGCCTTATTCAAATGACAATGTTAAATATCTTTGTCTTTGAGACGTTCCTATCGGTCTTTATCTTGCGATTGTAAACGTTCATTAGAATGTTACTTCCAGCGTTTTCTCTAGAAATTCAATGTGGTTTTCTTTCGCTTTCTTAAATGTATCGTATTCATTTCCCCTCAGAGATAAGTGTGAAGAGTAAATTAAAGATTCCCTCGCCAACACTTTTTATGGATTAAACTTAAGAGTTATCATATGCTATTGTTTATCATCTTAAGATATACAAATGTACTGGACACTGACGTAATCGACCTATAGAATTGAGTATAAGATAAGATTTAGAACAGAGTGTTGCACACAGGATGCCAAAGATTAGCTTAGATGTACGTTTATAACTGTCGTAGGCACAAGACTAAAGTTGATACTGTCAAAAGACAGCTGCCTAAACCAAGATGGATGCAACTTCAAGAAATAGAATCTGGCTATGTGTGAAACATCAAACTTGCCTAAAGTCTTTTAAAGAAAGACTTAAAAATCTATAAGCGAAGTGTACTCGCTTGTCAAATCGTAAAACCAGGAAAACTGACAATCAAAATGTGTAAACCTTAAACTTTGCTGTTAGATAACATCCCAGTCTGGAGAGAGAATATACATCCCACTAAGGTAGTCGAAAACAGCAGAATCCAGTAACGTTATACCAGCGGAAACTTTTTTTTTTTTTTTTTAAATCGGCTGGGAAGAGTCAAGAAAAAATAATTTGAATAGCTAAAATCCTTTATGCACACAGAATGAAAAAAAAGTAAAAGATAGACACTTGGACACAAAACTAAAATCTAAACCTTATACCACTACACCTAGAGCGAGCGATGAAGGAAGCGGATCGGATGTGTTAGCATTTTCTCGACTAATTGGCTCAATTTTTCTGTTCCACGGAGCGATGTGATTGGCTGGCCGTCCGCCTCTCTCGCCAGCATTTCGGATTAGGCAAGAATTCCGATTTTAAGCTCTGGGGTTTCACGTATTTTTCTCATTTCCGTTCTCGGACTCTTCCTTCCGCGAGACAAACATTGTAAAATTTTGAAGGTATGCCCGAGAAATATACATATAATATACACCTTTGTTTTTCTTTCATACTATTCGCCATTTCCCGCGTTAGCGAGGTAGCGTTAAGAACA
>JAUTXX010207535.1:0-14924 GCA_032273605.1 Panulirus laevicauda | reverse complement strand
CAACTCATTCTTAAGCGTAGATTTTCCTGTAATCGGCACTGTATGCTAGCCCTGCCTTTTGGCATAACTGTAGGAGCAATAGATAGAAGTACTTGGTAGGAACATTAGACAGGAGCACTAGGTAGAAGTAATGGGTAGAATTAGTAGGTAGGAGCTTTAGATGGAAGCATTAGGTAGAAGTAGTAGGTTGGAACATTAGGCAGGAACAGTTTTGGGGCACTTCAGGAAGCAGGGTATAGGACATAGAAAGGAGCCTCTGAAAACATGGTGCTGTCAGCGGCCCATTAAGGGTGAGGTAGTAGAGGCTCAGAAGCAGTGCTAGAGTTCAACAGTCATGGAGACTCTTATGCTGTGTGTCAGAGATATAGATAGATAGGTTGACAGATCAAGTGTATGTATGGATCCTTTTATGGAACTGATTTTTCAAAATTCATTCGAAACCCCGTTGGCTGGCAAAAATTCATCCAACCTACATCATATTTTCAGCCATGTCAGAAATAGGTGATGATGTAAGCAGTGTTTCATCATGGTCCATGGTGTCTGGCGAACCTCGAGATTCTTCTACCAGAGAGAACAGCATAAACATTTCTCCACAAGTTAGTTATCTCTTTTTGTTGTAGTGTATTAGCCAAAACCTAGTTATACCATTCAGTTCAGAAAAATGTGGTGTAATGAAGAATTTGTACAAATCTCCCTGTTTGCTACTTGTAATTTTCTTTTATATTAGTGAAGTTGCCATTGTTGTTACCATGTAAATTACGAATCTTTTAGTTAATTTTGTTAAGATCAGTGAAGTTTATGTGAGCTGCTGAAAAATTTTGAATCACTTACAACTGTAGGTTTCTTGATTCAGAATCTTCATATGAGAGTTATTGAGTGATATATGATGGGATGCAGGATCTTTTTAGCACAATAACACAATTACCATTATTTCTTAGGCACTTAAGCTTTGCAGTTTGATAAGAATTTCTTTTGTGAGAGGGTTCTAGAATGATATATTGATGCTGTCATAAGTAAACAGTCATTTTCCTTGCATAGTCAGATAGTTGTTAATTTGAATAATTTCAATGAAAGACTGCTTTTTGCCTATTCACCTTCATTGGGCTGTGTCCAAGAACTGTTAAGATCTAGGGTTCACTCTCTCTAACAAGACATATAGTCCAGAACCAGAACAGTGTATCCAGATGAAGGCAACCTAGTTCAGGTTAGGTGAGATTACCAGGATAAGTTGGGGCAGATGAGATATATTTGTTTCTCAAGAAAAAAGGCAACAATATCCTCAAAGTATAAAACTCAGACAGTGATGTGCTTAGTGCTTTCTTAGTAACATTACAATATTTACTTTTGATATAGGAACAGTTAGCTATATTTTAGCCTTGAGTCAGTTCAGTTTGAAAATTTTTGGCCGAGAGCAATTTTACATCATAAAGTAATATGTGTCATTCACAGTCTAAACATTTTGTGCATTATTATAGCCATATGCCCTCCCCTTTTCTTTGTTTTACATTGTATTTTCTCATGTCTTACATATATATTGTTGTTTTTGAGTATAATTAGTTTGCCATTATTCAGGGATCACCTCCACCTGGTGTTATTACGGATGAAACTGCATCCTTGGTAAATCGTGTAACTGAACTGCAGCAACAAAAGTGGCAACTAGAAGAACGAATTACTCACCTTGAATCATCTTCAGCTGCTATGGCAGATGACCTTCTTAAGAAGTCAGCCATTATCCAGCACTATTGCATGGAACTTAAGAATCCTGGTAACAAATCATTTTACATTATCTTCGTAAAGAAATTCATGGTGTGTATGTAATGTGAATCAAAGTTTTTACATGCTGTGACATTGAAGTATTTAGAGCATGACTTTGTTATCTAAAGCTAGCCTCTCTTTGTTTCTCATAATTAGCTTCCATTTCATAATTTCTAGCACCATCCCTACCTCCTACTCCTCCACCTCTGATCTTTCCTTTTCCATCTCTTCCTGTTCTTATTCCTTTTTCTCTTCCTTATCTTCTATATACTTTCCTCTTTTCTCCCATCTCATTCTTTCCTTACTGTCCTTCCTTCCTTTTCCACTTTATGTTCCTCTCTGGACATTCAGTACCCCATCCTTCCCTGTCCCTATCACCTCACTCCTTCATCTTCCCCATTTTCATCTTCATCTCACTCTTGTTTTCTTGTGACCCTTAGCTTTTCACACCTTATCTATTTCTCTTGTAATCTTTGTTGCACTGTCTCACTTCCAGTCCTTTCTGCACACAACTAGGTTTGATAACAAGGTACTGTACCTCTCCATTCAGTGTTGGATGTATGTACCACTCTTTCCAGGTTTTCTTACTTCCTCTCCCCTCTTGACCTTCTTTATTTCCTTTCACTCTTCCTCCCCTTCCACTATTTCTCATTCTCAAAAGCTGTCATGTGTTGTTTTAGTCTTCTCTTTTTACTTTTCCATCTCAATATGATTATGTCTCTCCTTCCTCCTTTTTTGCCTTTTCACTCCTCTTTCCCCTTTCTTCTTTGTTACCTAATTCATAGTTCCTTCTGTCCTTTTCTTTTTTCCTCTATTTTAATTTTTTTTTCCTCTGTTCTTGTTTAGCTTTTCTTTCTGACCCCCTTTTTCTATCTGTAATTTCTCATCACCTTTCTCCTGTCTGCATTTTCACTCATTTTCTTTTTTTCTACCCTTCCTTATTCCTTTGTCTCATTTTCATTCTTCAACTTCTTTTATATCCTCATGAATTAAGATTTATTCCATATACAGGTACACCACTGATTTTCTGGCACTCTTGGTTCCAAAGCTTTGCCAGATTAACCATTTTACCAGACCAACCGTGGTCACATTAATAATTCATCAACACACTTCTAACCCACTAATTATATATCTTCCATGTGTCTAAAGTATACCTTGGACTGCTAGAAATTTAAATTAAGCAAATATTAAATGTAAATTAAATAAATAAATGAAATACATTACACCTACCCAGGACTGAGGTGCTCGTCAGCTACGAGCTTCACAAATTCATCCACATACTCGGCAGTTCCTTTGTTGTTTGCAGACCGCTTTTCTTGGCACACTTAATCCATGGAAATTCCATGACGCTTCTTGAATCTTTGAAGCCATCCTTCACCATAGTCATGCTCAAGTTGTAATTTAAGTTCTTTATGGAACAACTTAGCCTAGTTCATTATCATGCTACCTGACAAGTTCACTCCATTACTGTGACATTGTTGAAACCATTCCATCATCACTCGATCGGGCTCACTGCTCTTACCATCGTTCATAGTTATTCTAATCATCATTTGCTTCTTGGAATTGCTGTTTGCATAGAATTTCAATATGTTCTCCCTTTGCTTCTTTATATCATAATCAGTTGACAAAACAATACTGTAGATGTCACATAGCTTATGCACTGAAACACCATGGTCCATTTTTTTGAACAGTTCTACTTTATCTTGGACCTCGATATGAATTGGTGTTTACGTTTGACACCTTGACTGACACTCTCATATGTCTTAGAAGCCATAGCTAGGGTTAAATCTAAGCAAAATAAGCTAAGAATCTCAGAATTGTGGTATCACCACCAACAAGTGCATTGTAAAGAATGTAAATAAGTGTGCCCTACACACAACGCCATCTGTGGCTGCCCAGTAAACTAGTCTGGTGGCCCAGGTAATTTCAAGTTCCCTCATGTAATTTTGTCCAGACTAAAGGAGGTACTGAACCATCAGTTGCCGGAAATTCGGTGGTGTACCTGTACTAACTTTATCATCGCAAACATACTTTTACTGATTTTTAATTATTAATGCAGGAAGTGATGAACATGTATGAAAAGAAAAAAATCATATCTTTACCTACAGAAAGTACACTTTCAACACCTACTTCTCCTAGCCACCTTGTGTTGGGAGACAAGTTGAATGTTCGACGTGTGTTAGAAATGATGCGAGGAGGGGGTGGGGAAGAAAGCATGAGAGAAATTAACCGTCGTCTTCAAGGTCTTTTGGAGGAAACTCTTACAAAGAATTTGCAACTGCATCAAGATGTGGAAAATCTTTCTGAGCAGGTGCACCAGCTTTCCAAGCTTGCAGCTGAGAAAACAGATCATTCTTCTTTGCCAGATATTCAGAAATGAATTTAGTAATTGAAAAGAAAGTTTCCATAAAAAAAAATGATAAACTCATTTGTATTGAAATTCAGCAATCCATGTGCATATCTCCTTGAAAGCTGAATGTAACACTTCCACTAGATATGAAAGGGGTCATGTGGTAGATATCAATATTACATGGTATTCCTTTTTTCTCAGTAAAGGAAATGAGGGAATGTTATATTCTGTTTTATAAAGTGAATTTGGAAAATGGGACATTCACACTTTTCATTTAATTCTTATATCACATGGAAGCTTTACTAGATATAATGAAAAGTAGATATAATGTAAAGAAGTTTAAATGCTCAATTGTGTATTGGTGTCAGGTAGAAAAATAACAGATATGGATTATGGTATGCTAAATATGATATTTGTAATTGATTTGAAAGTGTTGTGCACTTAATTTCATACATATAATTCAGATACTTGATAAGCCATATACATGCAAATATATATAGTTTAAGGTGTGTTTAGAGACTACATTAATATCTCATTTGTCACTGTTTTTATGAGAAAAATGTGTGAAAATTTTCAGGACAGAGTTGAGTTATAGAAGTGTTGATTAAGAATTAGAAAATACAAGAGCAGCTGTCCATGACAGTGAGGAAATTATGAATATCTTATAGATTCATTCACTGAAATCTATTTCTTGAATATTTTAGTTGAAAAATGCTGTGATATGAAGTGTGCAATAGTTTTTTGTGTGAAAATTGATTGCAGAAAGGACAGGGGAAGATTATTGAGTGATGGGAGAGGTAACAGAGATCTTTCTTTTGGATAGTAATTAGAGAAGGATATAGGATAGTAGAACTGCCATAAGAGTTGAATCACTATAACTGGGTTGGGATTTTGATAATCTATAGTGAAAAATGAAGAACCATACAGGAGAAAAATACATATAATACATATAATACATGAATTAATAAAGAAAGACTGATATAACATATATATGTCAGGTAAAATATCAAAGATATTGGGGGAAGACTCATGGTAAGATTAGGAACTGCTTTGGCAATACATTGGTCAGTGAAAGGAGTTTATGCTTGGATGTGTGGGATGACAGAGCTTAGAAAAAAAAGAAGAAAAAAGCTTACATAGACTATTTTGCATATATGAGAGATGACATTTAGGTATTTTGATTTAAATGAGAATGTGGACTGACACAAGTTTAGATACAGTTTAAAGTATAGTTACAAAAATATTATTGTTATGGTGAAAGATTGGGGAAAAATATCTTTTTTAGGCAAAGAAGAGTATGGGTCATAAAAAACAGGAGTATCATCACCTCACAATATTTTTATAGCCCTTTTTTATTAGTCACTGAACATTTTGAATTTTCTATCACTTAACATCCTTTGGATAATTATTTCTTAATTTGATAATGAAAATAAATATGGGGTTTACTGTAGCTGGATAAACTCTTATTAGCTTAATGTTGGGTTTATTGTATTTGAATAGACTTTGATAAGCATAGTTCTCTGCTAACATAGTCTACAATTGGCATAACACTAAGATATACTTGGCCAAAGAACGTTGGAATGGCTTTACACTATCATGCACAATCTTTCTTAAGCATTACTGTCACTGACCTTCTCCTTTTATTGAACTGTTTAAAACCCTGCTGAAATGACTGGAAATTTTTGATGAAAATTGAGTGCTTCTCCGTCTGTCATATCAATGAAACAGCCAACACTTGTTTGCACAAGAGAATGATAATTTGTGAAAATATTGTGTGTTATCATGCACAGACAAGAAGGGCTCTTAATGTAGGGAAGCTAAAGAAGCTGTAAGAGGGTAAATGTAAGGGGAAACTGGAAAAATCTAGCTTTGAAGTCGCCTCTGAAATAGAATCATATGTTGCAAACAATATAGTAGACTACATCATAAAATTAGCTAAAGAAAAGAACTATCAGTGGAAGAAGGACAATCTATATTTTTACATTGCTTTTTTAACCTTTTTAGATTTAACCACATTAAAAATGTTGTCTCCCTTAGCTTGACAAATTTAGCAAAATTTTAAAGGAGAGAAAATTCATTACAAAGCAAATAAACCCATTGAAACAGACTTTTAACTTTGGTGCAACACTTAGACACTTAAATTTTGTGACACATCGCTGCCATTTAAAGCCAGTGCATGCCCAGTTGATTATCCATTGAGTAATCCTTTACTTTCATTTTCCTTTTCTTGTTATATTCAGAACCACTTCTCATGGACCTCTGAAGTGGTATTGTCTGAACCCCACAAAAACTCTTTTATTTACATTGCACAAAAGGGCAAGGGGACCATGTTAGGGAATGTGCAACATTCCTCCATGATGCTTTTCTCTAAGAAACTGAACCTAATGGATATTTCTGTGTGCTAGTTAGTGTTGCAGGTGACATATGCCCCTGTACTTGCCTGAAATGAGTAAAGGAACCATTGGTTCCTTCAGATGTTGTTGGGAACATTCAGAACATACATTGTACATTGTTTTATCTCTTCATCTGTATCTCTGATGCCTGTTCCCTTTGGGAACTCCCTCAAGGAGGTGGCCACAGCAGAAGTCTCCATAACTGGTTTCCAGTACCGCTTCTTAGCCTTTAGTGCCTTACCCTTAACAGGCCACTGGCAGAGAGCATCTGTAGCACATTGTTTTCAGAGGCTCCTACCTAATGCTCATACTGACTACTTCTACTTAATGTTCCAGCCTACTACTTCTGTCTAATGCTCCCACCAATTGTTACTACATACTGCTACCAAATATTTCTACCTAATGCCCCTGTCTAATGTTTCTACCTACTACTTCTATCTATTGCTCTTACCATTTTGCCAAAAGGCAGGGCTAGCGCATAGTGCTCACTACAGGAAATCTCAGAGTTATGAAGAATGAGTTGTGTGAGTCAAGTGTCATGAGTGACAAGGAGAGATTTCATGTTTGTGGACAGAATGATAGCAAGTCCACATGTGAGTGAGGCATAAAGGAAAGACAGCTTCCTGGGTCAGAGGAGTGCAGCTTGACAAACACTGAAGTGCTGGCTTACTACGTAGCCATCACTAACCTTCCTGATACCCAAGCAGATACCCCTGATACCCAAGTCATGTACTTCCCTTGTTGGTGGCTGCCAACCAACTACTAACTACAGTGTACATTGTTAAGATCCTATAAAAGATCATACTATGTATGTAGTTAGAACTGAAAGGGTTACCATGAGCAGCTGAGTTTGGTGGATCCGCCTAATTAGTTGTTAGAAGTTTAGACTTGTCAAAATCATTTCATGCTCTCAAACAGGGTAGCAAGAAAAGAAATTGCAATCTCATCCTTACACCATTGTTCATGTGTTTTGCAACTGTCATTGCTCATGTTAAAATTATAATTCAGGTTTTCTGTACCCTAGTGAATAGTTAATATTTTTCAGCAATTCTTTCTCATGTCATAATAGTGAGGGGTCTTGAAGCTTTAAGATTTTTTTGTGCTGTCATGCTAGATATATGAAAAGATTACATTACCAGGATTTTATTACATATACAGCAATAAAATTAAGTAACCATGAAGTCATTAGCATGTACAGAGCAGGTTTAGTCTTTGTGCAACAATTAGGTTTCATTTGAGTCCAAGTTTATTTAGATGTCCTCCAGGCAGTCTGAGGTACCTTAAGGTGATGTTATTCTAGCCATGGTGATTCTGCACCTGATGACAGTATGTATAATGATCTGTCTGTTGAAACCTTTCAGTAACGGTAGTTAGACACTATCTGTTGGAAGCCATACTACTAAAGCAAAATGACAGCTCTTTGCTAAAGACTTTGACTGTTAGGAATTATTTCCCAGAAACAGATTCAAGAATGAAAAATCAGCACATCAGCTGCCCAGCTACTATGTTAGTTACCACTGCCGGCCAAACAAAGGTTGGCTGAGTGGTTATCTTAGCCACCAGGTCTCATGATCATCATATCCAAATTGGACTTCATAGATTCTTTCTACAGGCATGGAAAGGTCTTGTGCTTCCTGGATGAGGCAAGGAAACTACAATCTTATATGTAATAAATCAAAATGCACAAGTGATACTCAGAAATTTCAAGGAAAATATTGAAATAAGCTATGTGGGACCTGATTGTGGATGAGGAGCTGTGTTTTCAGTGCATTGCACATGACAGCTAGAGAATGGATGTGAGCGAATGCGGCCTTTCTTCATCTGTTCCTGGCGCTAACTCGCTGACATGGGAAATGGCAATCAAGTATGAAAAAAAAATAACTATGGCAAAAGGATTTTAGTAAAAATCTTAAGCTCAGTAATTCATTAAAGCACCTGACCTTGATTGAATCATATTGGAAGTCCAGAGTTAAGATTAAAAGGGTAGGTGTACATGATTCTTATGTCACTGTAGTACTTGTGACAAATATTTCAGTTCCTTTTCAGCAAGGATAAAAAGTTAAAGGCCACTTATGAAGGTTAGATCCTTGAGTTTTGAGATGTGCTTGTCTATTCATTCAGGAGAAATTGCCTCTCCAAACATCAGGTGGATTTATTTTGTTAGTTTAATTTCCATCTGATGATTGTCCGCTTACCATAAGCAACACTTGGTAAACACAGGTGTACACAACTCATTCATGTCATAAAGTATAGAATTTCACTTTTAGAACATATAATGATATGTCTGTTAAACAGCGTGCCTTGTCCTTATCTCAAAACCATAACCTATTGATAGGAAACCATTATATGAAATGGTATTTTGATGTAAATGGATACTGAGTGAAAATTCCTCTTAAGACATATTATGTTGTTCCACTATAATGGGTAAGATGCCACAAAAGTAGCAAAACTTCTCCTGGGCAAAAGATATTTGAGTATGATTTCAGTTAACTCATATGCAATCTGTTGTGAAAAAATATGTAGAGTAATGCTAGGATTACCAATTTATTTAAAATTTTCACAGAAATTTTTCGCATCAGGGAATTCCTATAAATCCCTCTATAGCTAGATAGATAGATTCTGAGAAATTCCCTTTTGTGAAAAATTTTAGCAGTAGAAAGGAGCTAAAAATATGTAGCTTTTGATTGTATAAGATTAATTTCCAGTAAGGAAAAGATGCTAGATTTATTAAAATATGGTAATGATACAATGATGCTTTAAGCAGAACTAGTCTTAAATGAATGCATGCATTTCTCCACTGGACATCAGTTAGCGATAAGTTGAATCCCAAGGTGTCCTATAAACAGGCCTCTTGAATATAGTTAAGACTTCAGAAGGTCAGCCACATTATCTTGAGGATTATGGTACGACTCATGAGCATGTCAGTTCAATTCTTAGGAATGATTACCTAACCTGTGAGCTGACCCCTAAAAGGGTCAGGTCAGAGGTCATGTGGTCATATCCAAGGATTGTAATGCTGTGCTCAAGGTTTTAGCCACACTTAGATGGCACTCCTGGCTCGTCTTCAACCATATCAGTTTCCTTGTATCCAAGCAGTTGAATGGAGGGTCATTACTTGTTAAGCTGATTTCTTTTTAAAGCTATGTGGAAATTAAATGTTTTATTAATCCATGAGTTGACTTGTTGGATCCTAAAATCCGCATAAGTTAGATGCTGTATATCCTGGATATATAAATCTTTAATAGAAACATCAGTTATGATGGAGCCAAACTTTAGCACAACCAGAGTATAGAAAAAGTAATCTTTGCATATGAACTAAGATATGGATGACAAGAATATTACTCAGGCTTGTTTTCAGTAGTTTTTCAAAGTCATTGTTTGACTCTCAAGGTGACTCATCTTTGTTGACTGAATTGAAGAACAAGACTAGTATTATTACTTCTTTTCATTGACTTGTCAAGGATGTCTTATTTAACAGATCATAGTCATTCAGCTGCATACTGTCTTCAGTTATTGATGAGCTGTTTTCTGACTAATTTGTTATAATTTAATGGAATTGAGGAGCACAGATGTATGTGAAGGAATGGTTAATTTTTCCATAAATTTTTCATCTTCCTTACTTTCAGTGATTAATTAGAGAAAGCCATTTATAGGATGATATCCTGTATTGGTATTATAATAAACTCTTGATGTTGCGTTTTCTCTATAATTTTTCATTACTTTCAGTCATAATGGTCACCATTTTAGAGGCAAACAGATATTTTTCCTTTTCTTTTAATCATATCATCAGAGAGTAAGATTTTAAGGAATTTTTAATCATTCATCTCTTCAAAAGTCCAACAGCAAAAATTCACCAGTCATTATTTTAATAAGCTTACACGTGCTTTATTTGATTATAAGAATTTCTTCTCAGCTTGAAAGTAAATAATTTACCTGCCCAGTTGGATTCAGCCTAATTCAGATATGTAATGACTATCTTTTCCCCTGTAAATGGAAATTTAATGAGAATATTTTGTGAAAGCATATTTTGTATTTTATATAATTACCTATTTGTAATGTATGGGGAGGAAATAACTCATGGGGCCTCATCTCTTGAACATTCTCTGCTACCACATGACTTCTTAAATTTCTGTTTGCTGTCTTCATTCATTTTATTTCTTTCATCCACTTTTTCTCATTTTTGTGAACAAGTTTTTACATGATTTCATTTTATGTATCAAGGAACCCCTCACTCTTCTCTTGTCTTAGATGGGCAGATTTAAATTCTAAACTGTCCATGTAACTCGGCTCTCTTAATTGTTCTTTTTTGTTGTTGCTTTCCTGTGGACCTTCTCTGTTAGCTCTTTGTGCTTCTTAAGGTATAGTGACAAGTTTGAAAAGCATATTCTAGTTTTGGCCAATTGTATGAAGTGAAAAACTTGCTGAATATTACCTTTTTCCATGAACTTAATTTTCTTTGTTTGTATGTTTCCCATCACCACACAGCTGCCACTACCACTAATGTGGTGTCATTATATAGCAGTGATGCCCACAAGGGAAGGCCTACTGCAAAAAGAAAAGCTGTCTCAACTGTTCTTCAAGTGATGATGAACCTGCTTGTCAAAAGAAGATGATGTAATATTCCTGAAAATCATATTGTATAGAGTCCCATATTTTAATTTTAGAAGGGGAGAAATAGGCAATGAATTGGCTAACTCTCAAGTTGCATTGCATTGCCAAAAGTTATTCCTTCTCATTTAATTTTAAGGATAAAGAATTAAAGGATGGATTTATATTGATGTTGTAAAGTAACTTTTGAAGTTTTTTTGTCCCATTATTGTTTATCTCTAATGAAAGATCATTATACACCTTCCCATGGGTATGACTTGCTGTCTTATTCAAGGAATGTTTCAACTATCAGACACATTATCAAGAAAAAGAGCCTGAAGGACTGATTTCTGTTTTCTCAATTATAGCAGTCATAAGTGTTATTATAATCCCTCTCCCTCACTTTTTTCTTATGCAGTCATGAGGTGACAGGCTTTCCTGGTGTGCTGAGTAAGGGTACTGAAGAGAGTATGTGCCATAAAACTTTCATGTTTCTTTGTATACATAAGAAGAGGCTTGTTTAGTGGACACTTAGGCAGGCAATTAATAACTGACACCCTGACTTTATCTCTGTGGATAGGGGAGAAAATATACATGCATTTGGTAGGGAGAAAATATACATGCATTTCTCTTTTATGTCACAAAAGATTACTAAGGGGAACAAGAAAATGGGGAATGGAATTCCTCCCCTCTTGTATTATTACTCTGTAATGGTAGGACCAGGTGAGCAAGTAAAGCAGGGATTTCTCCTCCAAGACTCTGCTGGTAGTCATGATGCAACCTCATTAGGTGGAAAATGCAAGGAAAAAGAAAAATACAGAATTCAAGAATTTCAGGTAATGGTTGCAGTACATGTAAGAGTGTTTTTGTAAGTTTTAATAAGTATCAAATGTGAAAAGTAGAATTATTTATAGTACAATCACGATATAAAGAGAAATGCAATATTAAGGTCATTTAGGGAGCTGTTCTTTCTTTTCCTCGCACCTTTTTCTCTCTCCAGGCTAATTAACTTTCATCTCATAATTTTAAAAATGAATAGCCTAGAAATCTGCATATTTCATATGGTTCAATTCATGCCTACTTATTGATCATGACATCTATACTTGGGACTGTACAGGCATGTGAATTTCAGTAGAATTTTAGAGCAGTTGTAGCTTTAAAAGATTTTGTAATGAATTATTGTACCCTTTGCTTCTAGTCAGTAAATATTGAATGATATATTTTCATTTTCCAGCTTTTTTTTTTATGTTAACTGGGCAATTCCTTCATATGAAAATACAGGATGAAAATCTGAGATCAGAGCTTTAGCAGGAATGAGCCGTCCATATGCTCTACATTAGGTAGCATTAAGGAGGTAAGGTATGAACACCTCAGGTCAGATTTATACTGCAGATTGTACACTTGGAGGAAAATTTACATATTTACTTTTTCATCAATTTGTTGGTTTTTACATGAAGTTCTTTCTTGATACCTGTATGAAGGAAATTTTATTTGTATCCTATGATTAAACAAATGACTGTGTAAAAGGATAAAATTCAAAAGTTATTTCAACAGTCAATGAGTTAAGAACAATGGCTGTGGATAGTACATTCTAGAGCATAAAAATTGTTGAATATTTTTCTTGCAAACATTACATCTGTTATGATATCATTTCTCATTTCCAGAGTATATTTTTTTTTTTTCCACTCAGATGCTAATTTTGCAAACATCAATTTTGGAGGTGGTTTTAAGTCAAATCATAAACTTTGTAGTTAGAGCTAGTTTGCTACATACTACTCTTTCTATGCTAAATGGTTGGATTTATACAGAAACTATATTTAACTGAAAAGTGGCAATAAAAGTTAAAATACTTGTAGTGAATGACTGCATGTTTAATTACATGATATATTAATGGTTCCTTAAGGATAGATGAGAAAGAAAACTATCCATGAATCTTGTGCATGTTGTAGAAGGCAGCTAATAGGGGCAAGAGTGGAGGGTGGAAATCATCCCCTCCTCTATTATCATTTTCTAAATTAGGAAAATGAGCAAAATGAAAACTTTTCTGCAAAGCCTCAAACATCTATTCCTAATGATACCTTGGTATGACAGAAAAGACAAGCAAGTATGTAAAGTAGTAATCATAATTATTATTATTATTATGATTTTTATTATTCTATTATTATACTTTGTCGCTGTCTCCCGAGTTAGTGAGGTAGCGCAAGGAAACAGACGAAAGAATGGCCCAACCCACCCATGTACACATTTATATACATACACGTCCACACACGCACATATACATACCTATACATCTCACTGTATACATATATATATATACACACACAGACATATACATATATACACATGTACATAATTCATACTGTCTGCCCTTATTCATTCATGTCGCCATCCCGCCACACATGAAATGACAACCCCCTCCCCCGCATGTGCGAGAGGTAGCACTAGGATAGGAAAATAAAAACTCTAATCTGCTGTTTTTTTGTTAGCTATCAATACTTGAATATATTATTCAAATCCCAGTCTGTGGGCCCATTTCTAAAACCGTACTTTGTGAATTATACTTTTGCATCATGGCAACCCCATGAAAAAACCAAGCTAGGGCTCAAAAAGGAAATTATTTGGGGATAATTTTCATGCATATGCTGCTTTGAACATATGACCTAGCATGCCTGGTAAGTAGTAATTGGTAGGCAGCCACTGACCAGGGAGATATATCACCAGCAATACCCACCTGGGTATTAGGAGGATTAGTAACAGCTATTTGGTGGACCAGCAATTCAGTGCCTGTCAAGCACACTCGTCTGACTCAGGTAGCTGTCTTTTCTTTCTGCTTCATCTACATGTGGACTGCTGGCATTCCATCCACAAACATACAGTATATCCTTGTCACACATAACACTTGAAAACACTTGACTCACATAACTCATTCTTCGCAACTCTAGATTTTCCTATGACATGCACTTTGCACTAGCCCTGCCTCTTTGCAAAATAGTGAAGCAACAGATAGAAGCAGTAGGTAAGGACATTAGATGGGAGCATTAGACATAAACATCTGGTGGAAGTAGGTAGGAACATTCACTGGGAGCATTAATTAGAAGTAGTAGGTTGTAACAATAGGCAGGAATATTAAGTAGACACATTAGGCAAAAGTAGTTGGCAGGAACTATAAGTGGCAGGAACTAGAGTTGCCTTCTGCCAGTTGATTGTTAAGGGTGAGGCACTAAAGGCTTAGAAGTGGCACTAGAGTTCAGCAGACATGGAGACCCCTTGGGGGAGTTCCTAAAGGGAATGGGTATCAGAGATATACACAAATAAATAAACAGATAGATAGACCCAGCATGTATGGTAAAGAGAAATAAAAGAAGTGTCTGCATCTGCTTTAAGAATCTGACCAAATCTAGGCGTAAAAGCTCAATTATATACATGATCTTCTCTCCTAAAGGGAAAATTTGTCTCAAAACTTAACATAGCAGATAAATAAGCTCTTAAAATACTTTGTTGCTGTCTCCTGCATTAGCAAGGTAGCGGAAGGAAACAAATGAAAGAATGGTCCAACCCACCCACATACACATGTATATACTGTACATGCATGCCCACACATGCACATATACATACTTATACATTTCAATGTATACATACATATACATACACAGACATATACACATGTACATATTCATACCTGCTACCTTCATCCATTCCTGTCGCCATTCCGCCACACATGAAATGGCACCCCCTCCCCCCCCACATGCTCGAGGTAGTGCCAGGAAAGACAACAAAGGCCACATTCATTCACACTCAGTCTCTAGCTGTCATGTATAATGCACTGAAAGAAACCACAA
>JAUTXX010207424.1:0-14925 GCA_032273605.1 Panulirus laevicauda | reverse complement strand
CACATGCTGTGCCTCCTTAACTACCTCGACTTTACCTTTCGCAACCTGGAGAGACGCGAGAACTCTGTTGCTCTCACAATGGTAGACTTCACCACACCTTAAGAGATCGTCAACCATGACATACCTCAACAACAAAGCTTCAAGAGTGAACAGCGGAGAACTGTCATTGCACGGTTTGCAGACTTCCTCAGTGAGCGTCGTTAGGCTGGACGATTCTCACGGGTTATGTCTCCACCTTCCAGTCCCTCACCTGTAGCGTCCCACAGGGTAGAAAGATGGGTCCCCGGATATTTGTTGGGTTTAATGGCCAACGACCAATAAAGAAGGGTCGATTGAGGATAGGTCGCGGTAAAAGAAGGCCTCGAGATGAATAATATCCATCAGGTTATGAGCTGCTGGAATCTGTGTGTGAGTGGGACTTGATAGACGATATCCTATTACCCTGACCTGTCGCCAGAGTTTCACCTTTGAAGATTCGTGAGAGACCAGTTGGCTGATGGCAGATAATGAATCAAGTTCCTAGATAAACAAATGATCAGCAAGCTATCTCTCGTCCTACTTATGACCAATCTAGGATATGTTTCCCTTGGGCTCATGTGTCGTGGCGATTAGAGTTGCTCATCGTTAAGCATTCACGGGCCGCCCTGGGTAGAGTCTGCATAGGTTCGAGTCCTGGACGTGGAAGTCGGTCAGCAATTAACCCAGCTGTTCATCCTCGCTCAGAGGCTGGTCAGTAGACTAGAGAAGGTCCTGGAAAGGGCAACAAAGATGGTGACCTGTTTACAAGCTTTAACCAAATTGTTGAAGTAGATAGTGTAAGGTTCTTTTAAAATTGTGGAATATAGTATCCAGAGGAGAGAACATGAAATTAAAGAGGCTTGTTAGAAAGGGGGTAAAGAAGTACTTTTATAGTATAAGTGAATAAATGGAATTGACAACAAACAAGGATTTAAAACATGTGTTATAACAGAGATGGTTCGAAAGATGGGGTCATACAGGTGTAAAAATCCCCCCCCCCCCTCCAACGCCCAATATATAGATAGGTAATTACATTCGAGTAACATACATAAGCACACTGGCTTTCGTGGTGTACTGGTTAGCGTTGGTGACCATGATTCACGGACAAGCCCGCCCGTGATCGAATCCTGGTCGGGGCAGTCGGCCTGCACCCAACCCAGGTGTTCATCACCCTACTGGGGATGGTCGATAAATGGGTACCTGGCTTGGGCTGGTGTGTGTGTGTTTAGTAAATACATGAAATGAATAGAGAACGGTTTATTAAATTAAGGCAGCCATTCAGCTGGTCATACATAGTTAGGATATTACAGAACTAGGAGGTCATGATAGTAACATAGTATCTAGTTAACTAATCATAAAAGAACTTTAGGATCAAGATGGGCTGGATATATCCATGCTTTGATTAAGCACATGAGTGAGATGTGCCTGATCAACTATACTGTGTGGATGAGACAGTTCTCTTCTGGAAGCAGATACCCTAGAATACCCATGTCAGCAGGAAAGATCCCACATAAGGAAATACTGTAAAATGGTTAGATGGTAGGCAAATCCCAAAAACAACACGCTTTGGAAAAATTCATCAGAGCTCACCTGTAAGCTTCTTTTTGATTGGTTACACAAGTACTTCATAAGAGCAGTGAAGACTTCTGAGGAAAAAGTCAAAAAGGTTCCATAAGAGAACATCAAGGCCCTCTTGTTGCGTGACAGTACTCCAGCCCATCTAGCTGAGGAACAGCTGTGTAGCAGATATGTCAAGGTGCACTCAGGACAACCTCTCTAGTGCTGCCCATGGACCAGTTCACCATCGAATCCAAGATAATGTATTACCATTGTGTCCAAATGGATAAATGTCCTGACAGAAGATCATATTGAGGATATCAGAGGGAAGAGGACCTTAGAAAGGATCAAGAGGTACAATCTGTGCATTGCTATCTTCAACTTGGCTGATGCTTGGAATATGACCCTCCATAACTGGTGGAATAAACTGTTGAAGGGGACTATCTTTTGCCCTGACTTTAAGGGTGTCAGCCATGGGGCTTTGTTAAGGCCTTGGCAAGGGTGGTGAGATGCATGTGACCAAGGAAAATTTTTATTTCATGGGCTTCAGTGTGATGCTGGGGGAATTATGCCACCACTTCCAATCGATGGAAGAGATACTTAGGGAGATCAGGAGGGAATAAGATACAACTGAAGACAGCCACACCATGAGAAGGAGGGGACAACAGGCATACCAGCCTTTAAGCTTTTTGTCATGAGAGGGTATTTGGACCAAATTTTAGACTGGCTGGATCACTGAGATGATTGAGGCCTCCAGCAGTACAACCCTATTTTTTTGAGGATGTAGGAACAATGGTATGGCAAGGCAGCATGAGAGGACACAGCAACCAAAAATCCATGAATTTTCAAACCAAATTCCCCAAGTGAAACACCCAAGGAAAGTAAGTGAACAGTTTCTGCCCAAAAGTGTTGAGAGAACAATATTCTGTGGCAGAATGTGGGAGTGCTACCAGTCTGGAGAATTTCACTGGCTCAAGATCTATCAGTCTCACCATAATTCTCAGTGACCTTCTCTAAAGAAAGTTACTTATCTGTGATCCGAGAGCCACCTGTAGACATGATTTGAATTGCTTTTATCAGTTTGATAATTTACCTATACTTTTATCCTCATCATTGTGAAATGCTGATTTATAGTTGTGATTTTTCATAGTCCTTAATAGTAAGGTAATTATTTACCAGAAAAGTGAAGTAACATCAGTGATTAAAAAGTGAAGGTTTTAACATAAAAGTGTGAGAACTGGAATCCATGTGCTTATTTGAAAGAAATCTTGGCAAGGAATTTATTGAATTGGAAAAATCATGTACATTGTCTTAGAATCAGTATTAGAAGCAGAACCTGTTTGACTGCATTGGCTACAAATGACAAGTTTGCATTGACTCTGGATATTGCTTTTCTTGATGGTCAAACTGTGTGTGAACCTTAGATAAGAAACTGCTTTATGAAAGAAAACTTGTGGATATTTGCCATTACTGTAATGTTATTTTTTAGGCAACATTGATTTTAGAACAAGTATAACATTTCTAGGGTTGGCCTGACAGTTTTCTGGGCCTTTGGGCCTGTTAGAATTCTAGACCTTTCTGGTTTTAGTAATTTCCTGTCTGCTTAGAGTTATGGGCTTCCCTGATGACCCCTGGCATGCGGCACATGCCTGATTGCCTGACTGATTAATTCACTCCAGCACATTTCATTGATTTTTTACATCTTTGAAGTAATTTAGTAATAATGATAATTTTTCTGTCTGCTATTTAGTAATGATGTCCATTTTTCTGTCTGCTGACTCAGTTGTGGACCCCCTGATGACCCTGGCATTCAGTACGTGCCATATTGCCTGAGTGCTCAAACAATCCCAGCACATATCGTTACTCTTTACGTCTTAGAAATTATCTAGTAATGATATCCATTATGGTAACCTCTCTATATTTCAGAAGAGTTGTGCATCAGTGTGGTAACAATGATGCAGGAGAGCGCCCGCCTGCCCCCCCTGCTTAGTCCTGCCTGGACCCCACCAAACATCTCCAGGTGGCTAGTTTGCATACATCAGTGTCTCTTCCACATGACATGCAGTAGTGTAGAGAGTAATGCTTAGATTCTATCAGGCATCCTTGAGTTAGTGAACACTGTGACAGGATAATATGACAGACATCATTAGAGTACTTGAGGTTTTTATGATAAATTGTACAACAGATACCCATATATAAATCTTTTAAGGGTCTATCTCGAGCTTTTTGCAATGAGATTATGACAAACTCACCTAGGTAAGTAAAGGTGTTTCGTAGATGTATAGAATTGGATCTCTTGTTAAGCTGATATCTGATATTCATTGTAAGGATGAGAGATAATACATGTAAATAAAGTGTGTAGAATATAGTAGATTAACTGTCTTTGATTAGCATAAGAAAATTTCTTTTGGAGAATTAAGATATTACCCTCTTTCCCATTCATGATTTTTTTTCTTTAACATATTCATACTTCTTATCAGTGGTGCCAATAACATTCTCAGTGTCCACACTTGCTTTCATAGATTACAGTTACCATTTACCAGTATTGGTTTTCTCTTCCTCCTGCTCATGTTATTGAATTTTGTCTTCCTTACTACAATTCTGTGTATTTTGTAATGAAACATCCCCCACTCTGTTCACATATTTGTCTTTAAGGGCAGACAGGTGGGGATGTATTTACTTATTTAACTGCCAAATCAACTTTTAAAATTTTATAGCAAATTTTTCATTATTGCTACTTAGCTTTCACCAGCTAAAGGTGTAAAATTTTTCCTCATTCAAATTTTTGGTGAAGAGCTTTTAATGCACCATATGTTTTGACTGCAGAAGAAATGTACACATGATGAAGAAAGAATGAATTATGTTTTGAAAGTATATTATCTTTATCATACATAATAATCACTGGGATGATAGTTTGTTTTCTTGTGTTAGTGACTCCTGTCTACAGAAATATACCTGCTGTAGCTTATTCATTTGGGCTAACAAATTTCTTTGGCTGGTTTTTGATGAAGGGAAACTGATGGTCATAAGTCATCTGGGATTCTTTTGTACTCAGCAGCTCACATACTTGAACTATCCAAAGCTGTAACATACTTGATATGTTGGATTCTGCTGGATGATGTATACCTATGTCATATTATCATCCCCATAATCCATAAGGGTGTTTGTCTTGTGATCATAGGAATGTAATCATGTGTGTTATTTCTGTTGAAATTTTCTTGTATTCCTTTGTAGTCAGTTTAAGTACTTGGATAAACCACTTTAGTTGCATGTAGTTTTTAAAGTTTTAGATAAAGTTTTTACTAACAAGTTTCATTCTCACCAGTAGAGTTATGGGTTCAGAAGGGGTCAAGAGAGGGCAAGTTTTAGGTTTATGAACCTGATGGCCATATTAGCATCTTTTGCTTGCATCACTTGACATTAATATTTACATAATTATATACATGTATATCAGCAGTAGTGTGGGTACTGGCCGTCGCGGGGCGGGTAAGCGGGCGCGAGGGACAGGGATCCTCAATGGTCATCATGGCCGGCCTCGTCCAGTTGGTCATCCCCTTCAGCAGCAGAATCCCCACGATACCCAACAGCCACAGTCCCCAGTTTCGCCCCAAGCCATACCCAAAGCCTTTTCCAAGCAGCCATCATCCATACTGCCCCAGACACAAACTTCACCCAGAGACATCCCCAAAACACAAGGTAATCGCCAGTATGTCACTTTTTTCCTTACCATATATGCACGAGTTATTCAAGTGCTAACATGCCATCTAGACTTGCAGGATTATGTATTTGAATTTATGTTTACATAATCATGTGATAAGACATCCACTGATTTTCATGTAATCTTATAATAGCATCAAACCATGGCAAAGTATTTTATGGTTTTCTACCAAAGCATTTTCGTCCATTTTTCAGTGCTCATAATGCTGAACGTTATGGTGATATTAACATTATTGTACATATGCTATTTTTTTCTGTACTCTGATTGATCTCTTTGAGAACTGCTTAAAAGTCCTCCTTAAGGAGGATTATAGGAGGGCATATATTTCTGACCAGTTAAAAAAACAACTAAATACCACTTATGTATTGCCTCTAAACGAATCATTTGATTACCATTTTGTCATTTGACTTTGTCAGACCAAAAGATGCATGAGTATGATAGTATTGGAAAATTTTATATATGGCTATTTCATAGCTACTTTCATGTGTGAGAGTATTTATTTATATTATTATTATTGACTGTCTGTTGCCATTATTCTTTTCCTTAAGGCTTTACCTTGATGAGAACACTGCTGAAAACAATAAGAAAGCTTTCTTCAAGCTTGGAGATTGTAGGTTATAAACAGATTCTTAACACTGTAGACGTAACTGTGAATAGTATGCTACACGAGACATACATTACATATATCCTCTGATTCACTCATGGCTGCCTTTGATTCTTCAGTCTTGTGTGCTTCTGAGAAATATTACAGTATAGCAAATGAAAAAGTCAACTCATTTTCATGATACTGTTCATTCTGCTTGTTATGTGGCTTAGGGATTCACCAATCTTTACATTTAATATTTCTCAACACTTTGGAACAAGTTGCATTATGTATTACTGAAGTTTTATCATGCACTAGATTATTTGAATGGGAATTATAACACATCATAAAGAGTGTGTTACCACTAGTTTTGCTGGGAATAGCATTGGCTTTTAATCCTTTATATTATCCTGATGATGTAAGTAAAGTTGTATGATGGTCAAAAGATAATGCTACCAATTTTCATAAATTGGTCTTATGTTTATAACATCTTGCATGTTAATGGATGGAAGTATCATGCTAACCTTGATCAATGAATTTTTTCCTGAATGGTTAAACAAAGAATAATTACTCCAGAATGAGTAAAGTCACCAGTAGGACCGACTTTACGAGTGTGCCATTATTACTTCCATAGATACTTAGGTGTTTGCACATTCTTTAGATACACAAGGTAAGATTTTGTCAGGGTCATAAGCTGATATCTTTCTGTATCTTCCTTTTGTCTTGAATAAGACTGAACTAGTTCTGTTATCCTAGTGGTATCTGTCTCTCAGAAGATGCCTTTCTGAACATTTTGGCCAAGTCATTAATGTCTTTGTAGGTTGCCATAATTATGTGCACTACCCACTTCTCTCATAATTATGATATCATCTTGATTGACTTTAGAGTGATACTTGTGGGATATCTGTGGTTACTTAGATCCAGTGTGAAATATACTTTTGACATGTGTCCTGTATTTCCTTCCACTCAGGTAGTTTTTGATCCACCAAAAGGAATTCCAGAACAACATCTTCATTGGCCTGGCAAGTCGATAGTTGCTCCTTTCCATTCCCCAAACATACATCAAGCACGCACACACACAAACTCTCATCTTAACACTGGCATAGTAATCACACATAACCTGTGCTGCAGAGAATGGCTCACCAAAGCTAAAAAATGAAACTCGTACACTGGAGAAAGGGTTGTCCTTTGACTTAAAAAAAAACTCTGCCAGGCTTTGACCTGGTGAATCTCAGTGCACATGCATGCACAAGAATATGGATGTAGAAATTGCATTGAACCAGACTCCTGAGTAAATATGTTTTGTAAAGTGCTAGAAAAGATAATCAGAAAGCAGTTGGAAAATTATTGCTTAAGGAGAAATGACCCAAATGAGAGACAACACAAAATTAGGGAAAGAAAGTTATCCATTACTTATCTCTTAGATATCTATGACAGAATGATGATTAAAAATGGTGGACTGGTAGATTGTGTACTCTATGATCGCCAGAAATCCTTTTATACAGAACCACATCAGAAGTTAAGAGGATAAATCTGTGTGCAGAAATGGGAGGTAGACTCCTTCACTGGATGAAAGAGTACCTTAGTGGAAGAAATTACAGGACAGTGGTTAGAGGATTATTCATGTAAAGGGTCAGTAGTGGTATGCTGCAGGGCTGTGTTTAGGTCCACTGTTGTTCTTGGTGTATGTAACTGACTTTCTTGTTTGACTGGTTTCTTGCCTCAACATGTGTATTGATAATGCACAGGTCTTTTGAGAAGTAAAGAACAATGATGAATATATCAACTTAATAGGGGACCTAAAAAAGTTCCAGTTAGTTAAATAAAAGGTTGATAATGCAAGTAGGTGCAAAATAATGAGGATGAGACAGTGAAAGAAGGCTCCAGCACAATTCTTACCTTGTAGGACATAAGGTAGAGGAATCTGTATGTGAGAGACTTAGAGGTCAACATTGTGACTAAACTTTTGCCAACAGAATTGCCAAGAAAGCAGATTGTCTGCTGGCACATATTAGAATCACATTGAAGGATATGAATAGGGAAATGTTTGATAAATCATTCACAACATGTTTTAGACCAGAATTGGATTATGCTTCTCATGTTTGGTGATTGCACCTAAAGAGACACAGATGTTTAATTGAAGGAATCCAGAATAGGGCAGGTAAGGTGTTACTTGAATTAAGAGACCCAGTGACAGTCTAAGGACTACAGTTTTGCATACAATGGAGGAAAGAAGAGATAGCCTGAGTATTGTTGGTGAAAGTTGTTTTTGAGCTCAGTCATAGTTTTACAAATGCATGCTCCTACCACCTGCTACCCTGGTGTTTGATAATTACAACCAGAATTTTCTGTGGCCATGACATTATTATGAAGATTAATTGCCCTTATATGGCCTTTTAGGATGGGAAAGGGAATGAGGATCTAGCAAATGTTATATTTATTTTTATAGGCCTTGTTTGACCTTTGTGAGATTGGTCCTTTGAGAGGAGAATACTTTGTTGAGTAATTCAGCTCTCAGTATTGGCACTATGATTTGCTGTTGGACTATCTAGTATGCATCCTTCGAATTATCTTTCAGATTGTAAGAGTCTTTCAATACTGAAACTGATTTTTTACTCCCAATTTAAGCATTGGCTGCTTATTATTGTTTATATAGATACTTTTTTATGCAATTCCAAAACCTCATTTTCATATGGTCATATGTCATGGAAAATGGAATTGGATGTCAGCAAGACTACCTGGAAGATACTTATGTCTGGCATTTTGTTTACAAAAGAGCCGGGCATTTTCTTGATTTAGGAAGAATGGCTCACAAAATAAATACTAAAGGGATTGAAGCACATTGCTGTAGCCTCTTTGCTTGAATTATGCAACCAGGGAAGAAATGCAATGTGAACAAAAGGATCATGTAAGTATTATCTACAAGAAACAAGAATTTAGTGAACCTCATTTCAGTTGAGTTAATTGTAGGTTGTGTTATATAAAACATGAAATCATTTGACTTACATATTCAGTATAATTGGTTTTTTTACTCATATCAGAATTTTCATTAAGTCCAGTTACATAGATCTAAAAACAAATTGAAGTTAAAAAAGCTCTCATGTACAGAAGTAAAATTCTGAAAATTTACACTAATCTGTGGTATCCCTTTTCTAAAATTCCCTCTGAAATTCCTACTTATTTAAAGAGTAATTAATTGTGTACTTAGGATTAATGGACCAAAGTACTGATTAGGTATGCTGGCTAGTGGTCAGAGAGGAGGAATTTAGAAATGATACAGTACAGTAATGCACTGTATGTATACTTATATAGTGCTTTAGATTAAGAAACAATGGAAGTATCAGTTATTCACAAATGCAGAAGTATTTTTCTGATAAATACTCTTACTCTACACATGAATAAGATAAATTTCTCACTGATACTACAGTTTGTTTTTATCTGATTTCTTTTTAATTTTCATAGCAATAAATTAAATTTAGTAAGTCCAGAAGCACTAGAACTGTTCTCTGATGACCTCTTGCCAGTTAAGTTAATCTCAAAACACCAAAATGTTTCCACAGTTAGTGAAGAGTTTCATGGAGTGTCATGACAGCACAAGCATCTGACTGATGCTGTGGGCTTCTGGGCGCCTTGCAGGACTCCCACTATGGCTACAACATGTGACCAATCCTGAACTGAACATGAGACATTTGAACTCAGACTATATTGTCAGATGGCTTTCTGGCATGTTAGAGAAGTTTGAATTTTAAGAACATCCCAGTTTATCCAGTGACGAATTATTGGCATTTCACTGCAGACTTAATCACTGTATGGAGATGTTCCAGAACCAAAAATTTGTCACCACATTGGAATTCTCACAACATTGAAAGCCTAGTACTATTTCATAACAGCATAACTTTCAGTATTCGACAGCAGTATTTTTCTGCTTCTACATTTCTACCTGCAGCTACATTAGGACTTGAGTATAAATGGATTAAGTACCTAGGATCAATTAACATTATTTCCAGATCAAGGTACGATAATATGAAAACTAGAATTCTGATATAGAAAAAATTGAGGGGAACCCTTGTTTAATTGTATAGTTTATGGATTAAAGTATTAATAAGTAATTATTCAGTGAGCTAATTGTACTGCTAAATAATGTATTATAACTAATAAAGTATATAGTTACATACATGCTCTAATTAACCCTTTGAGCTCAACTTGCTAATGCAGGGTTATGAGTGATGCTTTGGTGTAATTCAAGGCCTTGTTGGTCAATTTAATGATAAATTCAAAACTTTTCTCCTAAGATGTTGATTCTGTTAAATTCATTTGTTTGGTTTAAAGCAAGATATTTATGATTACTTATTTTGCTAATGATAAGTAAAGTTTTTCCAGATTCAAGATTTAAGGGTTAAAGACACCTTCACATGGAATTTGGTTATCTATATTTTAAATACCCACATATAAACACAGAAAGTCGAGAAAGCTTTATTTAGTACATATACAGTGAGCAATCAGAAAACTAAACAGGGCCTCAGTAGATGTAAATTTATTGGAAGAAGTGAGGAAAAGTATATTTGTAAATGTGAATTACACATCTGTGAGTACTAGACTGAAAGAGTGCTGTTATGGCAATAGTTAAGCAAATAGTTGGCTGTGATCAAGAGACAAAAATAACTGTAAAAGTCTGTATTTTTTTATTTTCTATTATTGTATACCTGCTCATCCTTTTTCACTTGCAACTTGTGAATCAAGCCTACAGTTTTTCAAATGAAAAAAGAAAATGTTCGTAGTAATGATATTATTTAGTAATTCTGAATTACATTGATTTGTGTATTTATATAATCACAGCATTCAAACTGACATGATGGATGAATGGAATGCAGTGACTAAAGATATGGGTTGATGCAGACAGCAAACATAGATTTCAAAAAATTCATTACAGTAGAGAATGTCCAAGAGGTAGGGCCCCATTATTCAATACAAATAAGTAATTACAAAAAATATGTCACTAAAGTCACCTTGGAAACTTGAGAATTAAGTGAACGAACTTCATAAAAAGAATAGCAGAAGGTGAGAGTAAATAAAACTAGACAAATGGGTGAGTAATGGGAGGTATTCAGGGAAGCAGTGCATATGTATGCAAGAGAAGTATGTGGTCCCAGTAAGGTAGAAAGAGTAGTGAAGGGATGATTAAGTTGTTATTGAAAGCAATGAAAGAATGCAAATAATTGGGAGAAATATAAGTGACAGTGGCAAAAGGTCAAGAGAAAGGTGCTGGGACTGAAAAATAGGGCCAATGAGAGTCAATTTGAGAGAGTAATGGCAAACTTCAGGGAGAACAAGAAAACCAATGGGAGGATCAGTGAAGGTAGAAGATGGGAAAGAGGTAATAGGTGAGGAACAGGAGATGGAGTGAGTATTTTAAGAAATATCTGAATATGTTAGATGATAGGATGGCAGATGTGTTGTGTTTGGGTTGGATAGGTAAGTGGAGAGAGAGTCATGGCTAATGGTTTGGTGAAAAGAGGTGATGGAAGTGTGGCAAAGGCAGGTGGAGTGGATGATATTGCATTTGATTTTCTCTAGAAAGGAAGTGACTGTGTCGTTGAGTAGTATTTGTAATGTATGTATAGCTCATGGTTAAGCGTTTGAGCACTGGGAGAATGCCATTATAGTGCTACTGTATAAAGACAAAGGAGACAGATGTTTAAATCTTAAGAGCCTTGTCTGACAGAAAAATGATGTGGGTTTTATGCTTTTTCTATGTCATTTTTGTGAGAAAGTTAGAACAGAAAATTTCATTAGTAAGTTTGAATTTATTGATAGTTGTACATACAAAATTATCTCAGATTAAGTATATATCATTATTAGTGATATGCTGTGCATGATTTACATTTTATAACATGTTTTATATTAAACTGGATAGTATTGGAATACCATAATAACCAGAGACTCAAAGTTGATCAGACAACCTGAGGATGTTTATTTTCATTGCAAAAGTTTAAGCTCATTAATGATTATTTCATATGAAATTGTCTTTAGCTTTGAGCTTTGGATTTCATATCATCAAAACTACTACTACTGTAGCAAGTAGTCTTTGATTACTTTGATTGTACTGGGGTCAGATATCTTTAACCCTTAAACTGCATATTTCATCAGCAATGATGCCTTCCTATTAAAAAAAAAAAAATCTTTTGGAATATCTTTGCATTGTAAGTTATTGAAGAAAATGCCTAAAAAGTACGACAAATTCCTCTATATTGGTGTGGGAGGGTGTTGAGTGAATAGGGATGGCCCTGGCTGTTGGGGTGGATTCTCCTTATTTATTTATTGTAAGTATGCAGTAATTACCACCCTATGAACTTTCACACCATGGTCCTGTAGAACATGATGTTAAAGTCCTCTCATATGGAGACAATCTTTTAATCACATCACAGTACCATAATAGTACACTAGGAACAACAAACATGTAATATTACATCATACATTTGGAATAGTGGTTCACCCAGAAGTGAATGCACGTATTTCCACAGGTTTCAGTAACCCTTTTAACCCTAGAAAAACGTGATTCCACCATTCACCATCACCTGAGTGGACAATTGCTCCCCTCAATTAAACTCCAACCATTCTGGCCATTACACATATGATATTCACCCCCATAACACACATCTTCACAAATGCCCTCAGAACACTTATCAGCACCAGATTTGGACAAGATAAAAAATTCTAATTGTTTCCTCTATGGACTCCCATGGTGTAGTGGTTAGCATTCCTGACCATGACGCATACATGGGCCGCCCAGGGTTGAGCGCATATGTTCAAATCCTGGTTGTGGCAGTCGGTCCACAGTCAACCCAGCTGTTCATCAATTTCTCTGAGTTGGTAAAAAAAAATGGGTATCTGGCTTAGGCTAGGGAATATGAGATGGCCTTGAATAGGGCCTCAGCTGCCCATGCCATCTTAGCTGACATAAAAAAAAGTTCATCTGCCCTGCTATAAACTATTTCACTAGTGTGTTCATCCACCCTTTCAAAAACAAATCTAACAAAGCCCTGAAATGCAAAAAATAGAGTATTAAGACCAGTCCTAAGCCACCCAGCAGCCACAGATACTTAACACCTGCACACAAACTAAAGATCCTCACAATAAAATCCCGCCGCAGTATGATCTGCACTTAAATTTTTGGAATAGCACTAAACCCCACAAATGCAAAGGACTTCATAGCTAACCACAAGCCTCAGGTAGCAATAAAAAGATTGCCCCTGCTTCAAGCTTCAACAATATGTACTCACAGCACAGAACAGTAACAAAATGTAGACATCGAATGACCCCAGAGGCACAAACAACCGTCCTTTTGACATAGTTTTGAGCATTATCCCTCCAAGCTTATACCCATCTGAAACCAAACTCCCCAGACATATAGATGTACATTCTCATTTATGCACTGTACACCATCCATCTGTACAACATTACTAACACTGATTCAAGATTTGACAAGCCCCCTAATAGCTAAGGTGATGGCTAGCTTCCTGAATGTTGTGGGAGGTCTAAAGAAGGGGCTTTTGGGGAAGGAAGGTAAGATACAGTGACTGTGAGATTTTTTCGGGTGTGATTTTGTTATGCATACATTTAAGCAAAGTAAACGCAGAATTTTTTTCAGGTGCAATTTCATACATTCCCTATCATTTATGTTTTTACATTTAAATTTTCTTTATCATATTTGTCTCTTTACATAATGTTTACTTTGGCACAATGTTGTTTACATGAATAAATGAAAAATAGCCTGATTTTGAAAAAAAAAATGAACATTAATATAAGAGAAAGTTCCTTTTATTCTGAAAGTGACTACAACAGTCAACATGTAATCCTGGTTTCCTGCTATGATGGTGCAGTTACACTATCTTTGATGATATACGGTTGACTGTAATGTGTGATACTTTTTCCAACTGTGTTGTTAGGTTGTTTATAGGATGCTTATTACATTTTATGGAGAAGAGATGAAATCATACATTTACCTGGAATTCAGCTGAAGGCAAGAACAATTAAACCTTATATGAAGCACAAATCAGTGTTTAATGATTCTTCACATGATGCACAGAGCAGTGTAAGGGTTACTCTTTTTTTTTTCTATATTAGCTGAGAAAACGTAATTTTCCAAAATAAGGAACAGAGAAGGGGGCCAAGTGAGGATATTCCCTCTAAGGCTCTGGCCTCTTTTTCTTAATGCTACCTCGCTAAAGTGGGAAATGGCGTACGTTTGGAAAAAAAAAAAATATATATATATATGTACATAATTCATACTGTGCCCTTATTCATTCCCGTCGCCACCCTGCCACACATGAAATGACAACCCCCTACCTCCACATGTGCGCGAGGTAGCACTAGGAAAAGACAACAAAGGCCACATTCGTTCACACTCAGTCTGTAGCTGTCATGTATAATGCACCGAAACTACATCTCCCTTTCCACATCCAGGCCCCACAAAACTTTCCATGGTTTACCCCAGAGGCTTCACATGCCCTGGTTCAATCCACTGACAGCACGTTGACCCCGGTATATCACATCGTTCCAATTCACTATATTCCTTGCACACCTTTCATCCCCATGTATGTTCTGGCACCGATAGCTTAAAATCTTTTTCATTCCATCCTTCCACCTCCAATTTGGTTTCCCGCTCTCCTCGTTCCCTCCACCTCTGACACATATATCCTCTCTGTCAAGCGTTCCTCACTCATTCTCTCCATGTGACTAAACAATTTCAATACATCCTATTCTGCTCTCACCACCACAACCTTTTTATTGCCACACATCACTCTACCGTTTCATTACTTTATGGATCAAACCACCTCACACCAAACCTTAAATATTTCATTCCAACACATCCACCCTACGCACAACCCTATCTATAGCCAATGCCTCGCAACCATATGACATTGTTGGAACCATTTCTTCAAACATAGCCGGTTTTGCTCTCCAAGATAACGTTCTCGCCTTCCACACATTCTTCAACGCTCCCAGAACCTTCACCCCCTCCCCCACCCTGTGACTCACTTCCGCTTCC
>JAUTXX010207313.1:0-14926 GCA_032273605.1 Panulirus laevicauda | reverse complement strand
CCAATATTTCCCCACCTGACATAGGCAGGTATGGGGGCGTTGACCCCACCCAATATAGAAATGTTTTGAGTGTTTACCTCCAATCACTTGTTTACAAACGAACATCCAGCTTATGATGATAACTTAAGATTTTTTATGGTTCGCACGGGTTAGGCGAGTTTGCTTTTAATCTCTGGTACAAAAATCTATCCAAGATATTCATTTTTGGGGAGAAACGCTAGAAAGATAAGTTGGATAAGAAGAGATAAGTGTAGATTTGGGCCTTATCTGTTACATTGGCGTGTTTGGCCAACATCAAACATTTTAATGAATGGGATGACTAAATCATATGAGACATTCATTGCTATTTATGTTAAAACTTAAATTATAGTATCCAGTTATCCACATATATTTTATTCTTTAAGGGAAATGTAATGTACAGCAGCGCCCACGTGTTTACTAAACATTTCCTATTTTTAGCTCCGCATCTGACGAGCGAGACAAGTCAAATATCTTATCTAGGGTTCCAATGCACAAATGATTTCCATAGAAGGTGCGCTTATTTACTCACCATCCATCATTTTCAAGTTATAATCTTGAGGTTCGGTGCCGCCAAAGCCAATAATATTTTCATATTTTGTTACAGCAGATGAACCAAGAGTTCCCTTCTGTGAGAACTTGCCAAGAATGCTTTCTAGTCCTTTACTTCGTTCGTCCGCCTTTCATATCACTTATTGGAGGCATGAAAAAGGTACCAGGAGAAGCAATGTTGTCGGTGTCAGGTTTGGAGGAGGGATCCAGATACTGTGTTGAGGCTTGTGGAACTTTCACTGACCCGGAGAAAGTTATACCAGTACAGTAGACGCGTCGCCTTGTAGGAGGGAGAGGCGATGCTCAGCAGCCACGGGGTTTGCCCATACTGCTTTCATTATTAGTTTGAATTGTTGTATTGAATTACATGATTACAATTAATACAACCAGAGTTTCATATAGTGAAGTATTGCTGTCAAACAGGAAATATTTGCGTATGTAGAATGATTAACATGTCACTGAGCCTAACGTTAATTTTTTGTCATGAAATTCCTCGAGGTTATTAACTTAAAGGTTCAGGAGTATTTCGTTTAAATACTTACATAAATGAATTATGTTGAAGCTCCCTTTACAGCGTTCTTGTCCCAACCTCCAGTTGATGTGGGTCTAGAGGAGAGCTTGTAAAATGTGTGGAGTAACCTTGAACGAGGAGGGCAGACTCTCTTCCTGTATACACCAACGACGCCACTGTGGTGTGGGAGGGGATCTATTACGCAACAGTTTGCGAGTGCGCGAAACCGTATTGCAAACATGACTGTGGAATTTATGTGGACCGTATACTTCCTGGGTGTGCTACGTATAAGGAAGAATAGTTTAAAAATGTTAGCAGTCTCCTAAATTTTGAAATTGTAATTAATTTGTGAATGCAAATTGAATAAAAAAGTACTTTAAGTAGCGAGCGAACGCACGTAAGTTGCCGGTAAAACCACAAAGAAACGCTTTCGTGTAATTACTTCGTCAGGACTGAGCACAGATAGAGGGAACCAGATGATGCCAGCCGGCAGTGGGTGGGGTCGGGAGATGAGTGAAGGTACAGAAGAAGGGCCTTGGGCAGAGATCACCCTCGACGACCCTAACCTCTCACGTTACAGACTCAAGAGTAGCATAACTTTTCACTTTTAAAGTTGTGTGATTATGAATTTACATTTTGATTCATATTGATAACTATGCTTTGTTGAATAAGAGACGATTTATCTATATTTCTATCCATTACTGAGTTGTATATGATAAAGTTGCTCAAATCAGTATGACGGCTAAAGTCTTTAAGGACAAATATTGCGTTAGAGTTAATACCATACCTAACACTGTTTTTAATCTTCGTAATATCAAGAACCTTACCAGTTTGAGCAATGTAGAACTGGTAACACTCTTTACAGGGGAGATTGTACACACAACCATTCTCAGAAGTTACAGAATTTCTAATAAGATTGTTCTCTATCCGTATTATTTATTATTGCTGAAGACTACATTAACATTAAAGGTTTTGAACTAAACATAGCAAATATTAGCCACAGATAATTATAAGTGTCATGTAGTGAGTTTGTATCATTATCCTTCTAACTACCGGATGATCAACGTGACAATTACAGAGCTATACCACAGCCGTATAATGTATGTTAATATATATGATACACAATCGCTGTTTCTTGTGTCAGGAAACAGTATCGCTACCCTCTGCTATAGCAAGGTAGCGCCAGGAATACAGACAAAAGTGGCCACATTCATTCACACTCAGTCTCTAGCTGTCATGTGTAATGCACCGAAACCACAGCTCCCTGTCCACATCCAGGCCCCACAGACCTTTCCATGATTTACCCCAGACGCTTCATATGCCCTGGTTCAATCCAGTGACAGCACGTCGACCTCTGTATACCACATGGTTCCAATTCACTCAGTTCCTTGCGCACCTCTCACCCTCCTGTATGTTCAGGCCCCGATCACTCAAAATCTTTTGCACCTCATCCTTCCACCTCCAATCTATAGCCCATGCCTCGCAACCATATAACATTATTAAAACTACTATTCCTTCAAATATGCCCATTTTTGCTCTCAAAGATAATGTTCTCTCCTTCCACACATTCTTCATCACTCAGAATCTTTGCCCGCTCTCCCACCCTGTGACTCGCTTCTGCTACCATGGTTCCAGTCGCTGCTATAGATAGATAGATATGTTGATCACACTAGTCCGTGGTGATAGTTATGAATTTATATGTCCTGTACTTCTACATACATGTCTTAGTTTTAATTATGGAAAAGAAAATTTGAATTTTTTTTTTGTCCAATTTGTGTGTAACTTTGTGCATGTCATCTGATTTTAAAGTGTAAATACTGTCCAACAACAATTGAAAAAAAAAGGAATATGTTGAAAAAACCACATTCCGTATTTCAATTTTCTTCTCCAGGTAAGCCTTTAGTTACCTGGAGTCGTATTGTGATCCAGTTTCTACTTTTTCTGTCAGTAGAGATGAACTGCTTTGAATCAGTTTTTGTAATTGCATGTCAAGAGTTGTCTCGGGTTCAGTCAGTTTTCACATAAGCTTCCTAACCTAAAGTTGTCTTTACTTAGTTTAATCAGGAGTGATACATTGTACTATAAGGACAAAGTTTAAAGCTGTTGAGATAGGGATGTCCTAACCAGGAACCAGAGAATTAAAAGGGCAGCTGTGCTCTTGAGCATTTCTGAGTAATGCAAAAGTGTTGTACCATTTGGAGGATACAGTGCTGTTTTAGCTTGTCTGGAGGCATGTGTATGACTGTAGTAGAGGATTAAGGATCAAGGAGAAAATAATGGTCTACAGTAATGTTCCTCTTTGCTTTAGGAAAAAAAATTCACTATGAACAGAATGCTTTAAGTATACTTTGTTGCAGGTCTGGGATACAATAAGCCGGCCATGATTACCGGGGGTCGCGTTGTGGTCTTCACATGCTTGCATAAATGGTGGAGGTAAGTGCACCTTTGCCACTGTTAAATTATAGGTATTCAGTTGAATTATTAACTATGTACATTTTTGTAGGTTACGCATTTGCAGCTGCATCACATTTTTGTAGAGTTTCAATTAGCATAGAAAATTTTTTAGGTAAAAATCTATTGGATTCCCTTCACAACCACCATGTCCCCTGTGTAGATAAATGTCGTTGATGGAACTGATGCAATTGGTGGATGCTTATTTTCTTTTTGCTATATTTCAACATTGTAATTTCGGGTCACATACACCATAGCATATATGAATCTTAATTTTTCTTTGTGGACATTAGGGTAGCCTTTACCTCACTCACTTCATTGGATATGTGAATGGCACAAGTAAATCATCCTATGTGTAATTGTATAGAAATAATCCTTTATTCAGAATGTTTAAGATTTTTTCTGGCTTCCCGATCTTCTTAGCAATACTGTTGATGCTTCTTTAAAATCTATTAAGAGTGTTTATTGAGGGAAGATACGCCCTTATTAATTTGGAGGTTAATCTGTCAAAGATCAGTGTCACCCTGAGTTAAACATATTTTCCATAAATAGCTTGAGCTCAACATTCATGATCTTAATCAGACTTCATAATGGCTTTCTCACTGGACAGTATGGAGTCCTAGAGGTCAAAAGGACAAAGTATGTAACTAACCCAAGACAGTGGCTTACCTTCTCACTGGACAGTATGGAGTCCTAGAGGTCAAAAGGACAAAGTATGTAACTAACCCAAGACAGTGGCTTACCTTGGCTTTATTAGTCCACAGAGGCAATAGGGCTCTAAGTGAATGTATTGTATTGGGACTGTGAAATCATAGAAAATTCAAGACATGAGACCTCTGAAGACAGTAGGATTAAAAATGTAATGGAAAGCAGTGAGGAGAAGGGCTACTGTACATAGAGTTTAGAGGGTAATAAACATTTGCCTTCAAAACTGTTGGTTTGCAATATAGTATTATGCCCTAACAACATGTGCCAAATCAGAACTTTTTGTGGTAAATATGCTCATATTTTGGTGTTCTGTATAAGTACCGTACTTTTCTGTAAGAAAATTCAGGTTCACTTCATTTATTTTGTGATTTTTTTTCTCATAAATGTAGCCGTAAAACTGATATTCCATTCTGTATATATTACTGTGCATTCTTAACTTTTTATACCAGCATTATGCTTGCCAGGAGATTAAGATCTCTACATTCTGATCATACATGTCTTGAAAACTCCTTCATATCAGCAACTGAATTCTAGCACTGTAATTATAGCAGTGACTTAATACAGTGTGCACTGTTTCCATATTTGCAGTTTTCCAATTTTAGGTATAGAACCTACAAAATGCCAAGGCCACCCACCTTTATGCAAGTTCCCAGAGGGAATATTTTCATCAGAGATATAGATAGAAAGATGGATAGGATGAACAACGTTCTGAGTGCTCAAGACCTGAACATTTAGGAGGGTAAAAAGCAAGCATAGGATAGAGTGAATTGGACTGATGTGGTATGCAGGGGGCAACATGCTTTCTATGGACTGAACCAGGGCATATGAAGCTTCTAGGAAAAATCACAGAAAAGTCTGAAGAGCCTGACTGTGGATAGGAGCTGTGATTTTGGTGCATTACAAATGAGAGCTATTGAATGAGTTAGTGAATTAGGTCTTTTCTTCATTTTTTCTTGGTGCTACCTCACTACCTTGGGAAACAGCAAACTAGTATATATATATATAAATGTGCTCAGATACTTTGAGAAATGTCATATTAATTTTCACTAATTTTTTATTTTTTTTGTTCCCTCCAGACTGTCATTAAATGTCATGACCATCTCAGTGGATTCCCCTGGAGTATATACTGCACAGGGTGTTGCTTTAAAGGTCAATGGAGTAGCACAGGTATATTGTCGTTCATGATTAAACTCTGCATTAGCCCCTAATTTATATAACAACATTGTTGATCTTCTGTCATCTCTTCTGTTTTCTTCTGAAATATCATCTCTCATCATCCAGCTGAGATGTTAATGCAGATACCATCACAAGTTCATGTTTTTCTGCATCACTTACTTCCCCATTGTAACACTGCATCCAGTATCTTTGCATTTATCTGTGTATGTATTGACCTTTTTCCTATATTTGTACAGTATGGGGAGAAAGCTCTAAACTTGTGGGACCCCATCAGATGAACTTCCTGTATTATCAAATAGCCTTTTAAACCTTTGTAAACTACCGGCATCATTTTTCCTTAGTCTATTCTAACCATCCAACACTCTTTCACAAAGAAAGTCCTTCTGTATATCCATGTTAACCAGCTTCTTTTCAAGGCATCTGGATTACTTTTCTGTATCTTAGCTATCTTAATTCTGATACCATCTTTGGTACTCTCCCCTGATAATCCGTTTATCTCATAATTATAATAGCACTGTAACTTCACATTCTGTATTGCTACTTGTATTTCAGCCTCCCAGCTCTTTTTTTTTTCTTTACACTTACCCATCTCTTAACCTGATAGACCTTCAGTCTCATTTTTGTGACATAAGTTCATATTAGTTAGTGTAATGCTGCCTTCGAGTGCAGAAGGCATACAGTATAAAGGGAAATCACTCAGAATTAATTTTTTTTGTCCTGGGACAATACTAAGATAATGATTTTACTGAAACAGATAAAGATCAGCACTCAACATCCAGATGTTTTAGCACTTGCTTGTGAACATTTCCTTCATAAAAGGCAGAGTGATATTGAGGCACTTGTCACTGCAACGTTGGAAGGCCATCAGCGTGGAATTATGGGCACCATGACAGTTGAGGTGGGTACCTAATTCATGTTGATACAGTGTTTTGGATGAGTGTTTGTGAAATATGGATGGAAAAATGATCAATTCTGTCCTTTTTTCATGTACATAGAGGCCTACTGGTTTCCCATTTTTTTTGTATAGAAAGATTGAAATCACAACACTAGCACCAGAATGACATGTGGTATACCGACTCTTTGTCTGCTTGCCTTCTGCGTGAATCATCTTTCATTTTATACTTTATTTTGTAACTTTCTTTGGAAGTAATAAGCTCATGTTTTCAGTATCTGATTAGACTCAAAACTCCCTCTACAGTCATGATTTTGATTCCACAGTTTGATTTTCATCTTTGATGTCTTGGTAACAAATATTTGAAATAACACATGTGTAGACTCATAGTCCTTCAAAGATGAATGTTTTGTTTTGAAACCCCAAACATGTCACCATAATTTGTTTAAGCATGGTTTTACATGCATATTTTAGTGTATGTATACCTTGACAATAAGACTGAATATAACTAAGGCAAATAACATCATTGATTCTTTGTAGTGTTGTAGTCTCAGACCACTATCTTCGTACACTCCAACTTTCATATATACCAAAATCACCATCAAAGAATAACTATTCACAATCTTACTTGGAATCAGCAGGCTCACTTTTCATGCACTTTTCTGTCTCTTAGTTTCCCATTTTTTTCTCTTTGCAAAGGTCACAGTGGAACATACTGTATGTGAGTTTTTTTCATGAATTTTCAAGTTTTTTCTTACCATGTGATTATTTGACACTTTTATGGTACAGGATATTAAGGATTCAGAATTTTTTTCCCAAGTAATTTATGCGTTGTTAATGTTTCAGGATATTTACAAGAACAGGAAGTTGTTTAATCAACGTGTGTTTGATGTAGCCTCGAAGGACCTTTATAATCTTGGCTTCCAAGTTCTTTCATACACAATCAAGGATTTGAATGATGAACATGTAAGGCACCTTTCATGTATTTTTGTACCTAGCAGGTATTTTTAGATTAACCAATCTTTTAAAGGACTCTTCACACAAAGTTTTTTAATGAATGTTAGGATTTTGCACAAACCTACTTTTTGCAGTTTAAGAAGTGTGTTACATTTTATTTCAGTATCTCAATGAAAGTGAGACCATGCTTACATTCAGCTAATTATTATGTTATATAGTTCTTTGAATGATTGATAAGCTAAGAAGTTTCCATAGATTTTGGTTTCACAGTATTTGTCAGAAGCACTTGAAAAAATTAACTTATTAGTAATTGGTAGGCTGGCACTGACTTGGTAGGTAGCATAGTGACAACGATGCAGTGAGCGAGCTCCATAGTGACGTTCACATTCCCTTCCCTGGTCCAGGTTGCTGTCTTTCCAGTCTGCTTCATATACGCATGGGGTGCTAGAGCATTACCTGGAAGTAGTTTATAGGAACATCAGCTGGGAGCATTAGGTAGAAGTAGTAGGCTGAAACATTAGGTAAAAACATTAGGTACTAATATTTGGTGGGAACATTAGATAGGAGCCAGGGTTGACATCTGAGTTAAGGCAATTATGAAGCAAGTTGTTTCCATTGGCCAGGAAATGATAATATCATTGCTGAGTGGAGGTTGTTGCTTAGTCATTTGGCAAACCCAGTCCGAGCCAGTAGGCAGCTAGCATTAAGTAGGTGTTTAGCAAAGAGTGAGATGCATTTATCTCATCAGAAGGGATTTGGTGTAGATGTTTCTAACACTGAGGATCCCAGAGATTCTGTCAAGGCTTGTTTGGCACCCCTTGGGAAAGAAACAGTTTTTCTGACTTCACAACTTACATTTTTAACTAATGTCATATCAAAAAATGAAGTTGCTTTTCAAAGCATTTTGTATTTTAGGGTTACCTCACAGCTTTGGGAATGGCTCAGACAGCACAAGTCCAGCGTGATGCAAAGATTGGTCAAGTTGAAGCTGACAGAGATGCCAGGATCAAAAAATGCATAGCAGAAGAGGAACTGCTTGCTGCTAAGTTTGCTAATGATGTATTAATTGCTGAGGCTGAGAGAGATTACATGCTACAGAAAGCAAATTATGATCAAGAAGTTAAAGCTAAGGTAAGGGTGGCTGATGTTGGGTTATAGATTTTACAGTTGGTCATCTCTATGATGCATTAAAGAAAAGTTTTAGGTCTTAAGCAGAAGGAAAAGATTTGCAAGCATGAGCATGACTCTTTAGGCTCTTCCTTCTTTATATGAAGAGGATGCCATATGTTGATGGCTTGAATTGTGTCCTAAAATATTAGTGTATTGTAGTGATTACTCTTTTAATTTCTTTGTTATTTATCTTCTATTATGTGTACATTTGCCTCTGTCAGGGTAACTTTTATCAGCTTATACCTGTGTATTTTTACTTCTTTGATGTTTTCTTCTTTTGAAATAATGTATAGGATACATTTATAGGACATATTGAAAATTACATCCAAGGCTAGTTCCTTGTTCCCAACTAGTTAGCCATCTGCTGTCCAATTCATATTGATCATGTTTGGGAAAGAGGACTAAAAGATAGAGTATCTGGGTTTAGGAGCAGGTAGGACAAGAGGGTTATGTGTTGCATTACTGAAACGATGATGGTTAAGTATGTGATAAGGTGTTAAAGGTTTTCTGGTGGGTATATGTATATTCATGAGTAAGTTTCACTAGTTGGAAGGTAAGCATATTGTGTGATCTGCATGTTTGGTATGTTTTGTCAGAAAAAAAGCTTTTAAAAAATTTCATAAAGTTAGAGAATCTTATTCAGAATTTTGAGTTTAATGAGCTTAAATGTTTCATTAAAGATTTTTGAAAGGATGATAAAAGTTCTAAAGAATTTCTTCATTTCAAAATATGAAATATGGAGATTTTATTTTTGAATAACCATATCATTTGACACCTTTGCATGTACCCATGTGATTAGCAAGCAGAGGCTGACCTAGCATTTGAGCTGCAGTCCTGCAAGACTAGGCAGAAGATTCAAGAGGAGAAGATGGAGACACTGGTGAGCCAAGAAAAGTATATCATGTATCATTGATATTTACTGTTAATGTTAAAAAAAGAAGGCATAAAATAATTTTCAAATCATTGTGTAATTTATGTGGGTATTTATGTGTCTGTCCTTTGTTTTTGATATTGATTTTAGTGGATGACAGCATCTTTGATTTGTATGATATAAAAGTTTTAAGTGGACATGCCTACTGAATTCTCCAGATCAAAATGTGGCTACATGAAATGACCAGAAGGGGATGCAAACTCAATAAAGAGGCACAATTGCAGGAACTACAGCACATAGATCTAAGGAATTTCTTTGCGAACATAAATTTAGGAAATGCAGTGTGGTGTAAAAGAGGCACAGGATGTAGGTAATGCATTTACTCTGAAGGATGTGAGAATTGCTTGGAGACAGTTACTTGTTTATGGCATTTGTTGATCTAGAGGATGTTGTGGACTCACAAGCTCGAGGTTACAACACAAGTGAACAGTCACCTTTGGTGAAACTGTATCTTCACTAGCTGACAAAACAGAGTACAGCATTATCAAAACCCCTTTCTCTTATAAGGAGTTCATACTGTCCCTTGTACTAAGTTAAGTGCATCTTTCAAGATACAATAAACCCAGGATCACTGAGTAAGGTGTCCTGGGGTTATGCAATGATAATGACAATAATGGATTTAGAGAAAGCATCTAGGAGTGTTGGCAAAAATCCATTATGGAGGGTCCTGCTGGCATTTTTTTTTTTACACTGGTTCACCATCTATGTTAGTGAGGAAATGGTAGAAACAGACAAAGATTGGCCTCATTTCTTCATTTCATTCTCTAACTGTCACATATGATGAGCTGAAACCAAATCCACACCTAAGCCCTCAACCACTTTGTATGCCAAAGTTCACCCCATTGACAGCATGTCACCCCCTGTATACCACATCCTTCCCTTTCTTTCTATCCCATGCATTCCTCTTACCCTTGTGCATGTTTAGAACCAGGTAACACAAAGTCTCTAAACTCCATCCTTCTGTCTCCTGAGTCTACCCCTTTCCCTGGTTCCCACCACTTCTGGCATGTATATTCTCTTTTTCATTCTCTTTGCTGATCCTTTGCATAGGTCCAAACCATATCAGTACACCCTGTTCAGGTCTGTCACTCATTCTTTGCTTCTTACAACATCTCTCTCTTACACTGTCAGTCCTAACTAACATGATTAATGCTTCACACACCACACACTTTTCTGAGGTATTTCGTTTACAACAGATTCACCTTCTTCCATTTTTTTTTTTTTTTTACATTAGGGCCCAAGATTATTAACCCAACTGCACTTTCTGGACTATTATGTCATCAAAGACCCATCTTTGCTATCATGAACAGTGACCATTCTTTTCATGCACTTCTCAGTACACCCAGGGCCTTTTCTTTATCACCCACTTCATCTTCCTTAGATTCATCTACTACCCTTTCTGCTCAGAGGTTTCTAAAGCACTACTTATTTGAGGTTTCCCCATCCCCTGTTAAACCTCATTGCTATACCTTTTTTCACATCAACTATTGATTCCTTCATTTTACACATCTTAAGACTATGACACCAGCTTCTGCAGTTTCTCTCATGAGTCTGCTACTAGAGCTTTGTCATCTGCCAACAGATCATTGTAGAAGGTGCAACAGTTAATGGAAAGGTACTAAATGCTGTGAGGAATTTTTACCAGAAATATGGTGCTGCAAGTAGGAAGAGAAGAGGATGAAGTGGGTCTTTGTGAAGGATGTGTTAGGTCACCATGGCTTTGTAACCTGTTATTGGATGGAATGGTGAATGATATAGATGTGATGGTCTTGAAGCAAGGGGTAGAGGCATGGGAGGTTAATAATTTGCTATTTGCAGATGACATGTCTGGTGGCAGACTCCAGAGGGGAACTCAGGGAATTGGTGATAGGGTCTGGGAGTGTATTTAGAATGAGAAAGTAGAAAGTAAGTCTCAACAAAGGTAAGGTTGTGGGGTGCAGCAGTTTAGTGAGATGAGATTTTTTAGGTGTGGGTATGTCAAGAAGCTTGTAGGAGAGATGAGTGACTGTAAGAGCAGGGATGGGTATGTTTAAAGGTATAGTAGTCCCAGCAATGTATTTTGGATGCGAGTCTTGGGTCTTGAATGGTAAAGAAAGGAAGAGAGGGGATATGCTGTAAATTAAACGCTTGAGTATTACATGTAGCACAAGCAAGCCCACCAAGAGGTTAGGAAAACTGGCACAAAAAGACTCATGTTTTTGGGATGCCTCAAAGGAGGGGAGATGAAATTCAAAAATATTAATGAAATAAGTGACCTAAAACAGAAATTATAAGTAGTAGACAAATTGTTTAGGGATTAATTTTTTGCTGTCTTTCCCTCGAAAAGGGCCCCTCAGCTCCTTCAGGGCAGCCCTAGGGGACCATGATATGTCAACCATTCCCCAGGGCCTGTGTCAGCTCTCTGTATCCCTGAGCATAAGGTTGAATTGTGTTAGAAATGACACTGAAAGAGATATTATAGTGGGCATAGTCTACTTTGGAAGGCTGACCATTGTTTACCAGAATAGTTCAGAAATATGAACTGATGAGAGGAATCTATATGTCAGATGTAGTTGGAGCGAATGGGATTGGGAAATTTAGGAAATGGAAGAATGGAGTGAATGAGGCAATGGGGTAATGGGCTTGAACATTCTAGAGGGTAAGAAGCATGAATTAGAAAGAGTGGGCTAGAACCAGGTGGTATGTGGAGGGAGGGGAAACATGCTATTAGTGGATTTAACCAGCTCATATTAAATGATGAAGTTAACCCCTGGGGTAGTCTGAAGGGCTTAGATGTGGACTGTAATATCTGGTTTTGGCAAATTATGTCATTGAGAGAATGGATGTATCGCAATGAGGGCATTGTTCTTTTGTTCTTGACACTGCCTTACCAGAACAGGAAAAGCAATTAAGCACAAGAAAAATGCAGGAAGAGGGGATAGGAAGATAAAGAAATAAATGGCTATTCAAAAGTGAAAGAAATTCTGAAGTGAAACAAAGATGTCATTATTAATTTAGTTAACTGTATGTAAGCCCATAATAGGAGGTAAGATGAGGTGTTCATAGATTGGGTTAAGATCAAACCCAGTATTTTAGGTATAAGTGAATTAAAGCTTATTTACACTGGAATTAATGTAATAGTAAAACCTAAAGATTACTATTAGAGAAATGATGAGAAAGGAGGTTATCTAAAGTTGTTAGATAAGGATAATATTAACCTCAAAGAAATCACTTTTAGAAGAAAAACTTTAAACATTATTAACTATGAAAGGTGAGAGTAAGCAGTACATAACTAACCATATTGGTATTCTGCTTCCCAGCATATAGGGAAGAACCTGAGCAAATGTATGATTGTATAACACTTCCTTCAGGTAGTAGAAAGAAAAGCCAAGATTCTGGTCGAAGAACAGGAAATCCAGCGTCGGGAAAAACAGTTAGATGTAAGCGTCAAGCAGCCAGCATTGGCAGAGAAATACAGGTATGACTGGGCTTTTCATTGGTCAGTATTTTATTACTATTTATTATAATTTTATTTATTCCCTGTTTTGTGTAAAAATAGAGAATAAGCTTGGAGCATCACTACCAGTAGAAATTCTAAAAAATTCCTCCATATGGATTTCTTATTTCTTGCTGTTCTTTAATGGATAGTTTTCCTTCCAGCCATTCCACTGATTACCCCAAGTGAGACTTTTTTCTGCAGATCTGTCATCATTTATTCCATTCTTATTCAGTCATGGTAAATCAACTGTAAAGTCATGCATTTTTTGTGGGATTTAATTTTGTAAAACTTAGGGCCACAGTCCTATTGCTGCAGTCTGTTAAAGGGCTGGGATATCCTCTCTAGTTTGCTGGACTGGGTTTAGAAGTTTTTCTCTTTGCCTTAGTTGGATGAGTTTTACCAAGTGGCCATATAATTTTCCAAGTTAGTCCCAAGATCCTAAGAAGAACTGAGAATAATATACATATTAGAACCCATCACCAGTTTATCGATGTCAATCAGGTACTCTTGAAATTTCATTCTTTTAACCCATTAAAGTTGGACCTGGCCCAGAAATATCCCATCATGGTTGTGCAGGAAAAAGGAAAAAGATTGCTTATGAAATGATAGATTTGCATTAAAAAGTAACAGAACATATGCTGAAAATTAATACCTATGTATTGGCCTGGTCCACTGCTCAGTGATGGATGGAGGAGGATGTGGATAACATGTCTATCAGCTACTGATAAGGGTAGAGGATGTTTCTTTGTCTTTACTGAGTTTTTTCACACAGTACTCTTTTATTATGCTCAGGCTCACAGTGTTGATGGTAAATGCCATGAATTTAAGTAACATGAAAGCTGGGTGTTTTAGGTACCTGTGAGCGGATATGGCATTTGTTGGAATCATGAAGGTTATAATGAGCCACAGGACAAGGAAGGAACATCAAGGACAATGTGGTAGGAGATGTTATTGTCTGTGAGTGCAAAGATAAGTATATTTGAAATTATAGTAGTCCTGATGGTGTTGTTTGGATCCACCTCTTAGGCCTGTAATGCATAAGAATAGATGAAGGTGTAAGAGTTGAAAATGAAATGCCTGAAGATGGCATGTGGTGTGAGGAGGCTGGATTGTGCAGGGAATGAAAATGTAAGAGTGAGGTGTGACCTTAAAGTTTTGAAAGAGCTAACTTTGATCTGTTGAAATGGTTTGTATGTATAATGAGGATTGATGAAGCAACCACAGCTCCCTATCCCCATGCAGGTCCCACACACCTTTCCATGGTTTATCCCAGATGTTTCCACATGCCTTAGTTCAGTCCCTTGACACCACATCAATCCCAGTATACCACATCGTTCCAGTTCACTATATATATAATCCCTTGGGATAAGGGAGAAAGAATACTGCCCAAGTATTCCTGCATTCCTGCATGTGGTAGAAGGCGACTAAGAGGGATGAGAGCAGGCGGCTGGAAATCCTCCTTTCTCATATTACTTTCCAAAAGAAAGAACAGAACAAAGTGCCAAGTGAGGATTTTCCCCTCTAAGGCTTTGTCTTCTGTTCTTGACGGTACCTTGCTTATGTGGGAAATAGCGAGCATGTATGAAACACACACACACACACACACACACACACACACACACACACACACATGCTGAGTTCCTTGGGAAGTATAACTTTGATAACTAAAATGATTAAAAATGCCACATGAGATGACCCTTTTAGATTAAAGAGAGAAAGAATATGAAAGGTTGCTAAGGAAGGAAAGGTAGGTAAATAGTGGATGTTTCAAATAGTAATAACCAGTATTTGATTACTTTTTCACTGACAAGGTTGGAAACCATTGCTACAGCTCATAAGCAAAGGACTCTTTTGGAAGCAGAGGCTGAGGCAGAAGCTAAGCAGCTGAAGGCTGAAGCTATGGCTCATGCTATACAGGTTAGTCCTATCTGGTACTGCTGAGGATTATGCTGATCAAGTAAGCCTAATGGAGACTATCATTAGATGAAAAGTACTAAGGAATCACTTTAGGAACATAAATTGCAATTCCATAACAAGAATATGAAATACTGTGATGGAGGATTCTGCAGAACCTACAATCGG
>JAUTXX010207203.1:0-14927 GCA_032273605.1 Panulirus laevicauda | reverse complement strand
TCCCCTCCCACACCTCTTTGTACGTCAGTAATGGAATAAAATTCTTCTTAAGGGAGTAATTGCAGACGCCTCTCCGATCCAATACACCGTAGGACTTTATAGTGACTGGACTCCAAGCATCCACATGATAAAGCATTTAACACTCAAAGATTCAACCTTCTAAACAGTCTTGGAGACTGAAAATGCATAGATTTCGGTGCATCTCGATCGTTTCGTTTATAGGGTTACGCCCACAGTGGAGAACATGAGCAGGGTGATGCTGGTGCCTGGTACCTGAGAGAGAGAGAGAGAGAGAGAGAGAGAGAGAGAGAGAGAGAGAGAGAGAGAGAGAGAGAGAGTCAAGTGGTCGCAGAGGTCGCTGAGGCAATACTAATTACCTAATTAGGAACGGTGAGAGCGAGAGGGACAAAATTCCAGGTAAGAGGCGTGAGAGAGGGTATCGAGTGAGGAGGCCAGGGTTTGAAGTCTTATGAATTTCATCTTTACAGAATTTCTGACCCAGGGAAGTTGAAGCACGTTACCTCTTTTTTTCTTTTTTCCTCTGCGTTTCGTTACGAGCAGCCGAAACGAGATCAATTTGGAGCAAGACATCGCTGGATAAGAGAAGACGGTCAAAAGTTAGGAAGAGCTGGAGAAGGAATGACTTGATTCGAGAAATTGCTAAGGACAGAAATTGGTTCGACCATAAGCATACCGGGAAAGCAAACGATGCCATTACTGACTGAACAATCAGTCTATCTATCTGTCTATCTATCTATCTACCTACCTATCAATCTATCTATCTACCTATCTATCTATCCATCTATCTACCACGTGCATAGCAAAAGCTGGATAGTAGTGCTGTGTCTCTTCACGTGGAAAGTGCTTTTCCGTTACCAGGTTTTGATTTTTCTCTCTCAAGGCCTTTCGCCGGTATATAAGTTCGGTTTCTTCTGTCTTTATAGTTGATTCTTTACGTTTTTCTCTGACCAGCAGCTTTGGTAAGAGGTGGTTCGAGAGATCAACGCCAAACACACTATCATTTCCCTACACACACACACACACAGGTATGCATACAGAATCATATATATAGATAGATATTATATAGATATACATGTATGTACGTATAACTGGATACACATTGGTGAATAACATCCGCCAGTCACTTCATACAAAGTTATATAAAAAAATAGAATGAATAGTAAATGGGAACAGTAAATAAACGGAATAATTAGGTACGAACCATCAATTTTTATCAATTTATTTTTGATGTTATTATTGTTATCAAATGAACAGCTTTCAGCCAGCCTCCCCAATAATGATTATGAAATATGCAAATGTTTGAGTATTAAAATATTAAATTGATTTGTGATTCAGTCACTAACATGTCCCGATCATGATGTTTGCTGAAACGATGCACTGGGGAATCAGATTAACCAGATAATACTCGATTTAGAATCATACACATCAACAAGTATATATGATAGCGATGCGCAATCAGAACCGGAATACTCATCCGTGGAAAGGCAGTGTTTGTCACACGATACCCTACTTAACCAAAACAGGATCACAGAACCTCCTATTTCTCCCTTACAGAGCGAGCAAACACCTTCCTCCGCCTCTCTTCTGCCTCTGGACTCTAGGGGCCGTATGCAGAAAAATATACGTCAACAGGACGACATATCTCTGCCACTCATATGGTCGAGTCCATACAGGTTGGGTTGCATACGTGATGGCTTATTAACCCCCAAGCCTTTCACTTGCCAAGGTGATTACTCAACGTTTGGGTCAATTGCTAGCTCAAGGGCAATTCAAATTGGGATTACATAATCTTGTTCAGGTGTCGAGAGAGGTGCGGGGTTCATTACTGGAGATCCTTCGTAGGGCTACAGGTAGGTCCTGCTAATGGTGAGTCTGGACTGATCATAATGCCGACGTCTGTGAGTCCTCGTCTGATCTCTGATCCCCAGGTGTTGATTTCCCTCCCCTGCAGTAGGACACAGTCTCATAAAGGACGCCTCTTTGCAAAGGCGTATTATCATGAGGCTGCTTACAAAAGAGAAAGGAAATCGAGGAAAAGAAAATAGGAGTTAAGTAGAAAATTCAGGAAAGGAGAGAAAGAGAATAGTAAGAGAGAGAAGTAGGGAACTATGGGAAGAAAGGGAGAGGGAGATGGAAGGGTGAACCCTGGAAAGGGAGATAGAGGAATGAGCTCTGAAAGCGCTAATCATGTTGACAGGTAAGTGCCTGAAGGCGACCAATGAATGTCCTAACCTCTACAATGTAGGTATCATTAGATCCTTCATTACAAGAGGTTACATACACACGAACGTCATAAGGCCGTCACATAATGAAACTCACGAAAAGATATGTCGAGCAGTAAAATACTGCACGAAAGTATACCTAAAGTTGCACTGCTGACAACCCCGCCTTCATCAGACATTCGGTCCCAGATAATGCAAGGGGAAAAGGGTGACCTTGAACGCTGTGAATTTCCTTAATATATATATATTTTTTCTAATGATTCCCATGGACAAAGCGCCAGGGCCAGAGGCAGAGTGTGCTTGGGTGTCCGGGGAATACTAAAGCCTTATTACACACCCTTTGTACTCAGGATAAAAGCTTGCAGTCCTTTGGGTCACACGTCCTTTTAGAGGATCAAGTGAGGCCTTCCATTTTTGAGGCATCGAAGACCTTTGAAGTACTAGAAGGATTTACGTGCAGCCTCTCCCCGTAGATTCAGAACATCTCAAGGCTTTAGTAACTGTCAGATGTTTTCTCTGTGTACTCTATTTTTGGTTTTCTAAATAAGTTTCAATGTTATCCATACTCGTCATACTTGGTGTACCATTGATTAGTGACATGTAGCAGGCATTGCAATAAATGGTATACTAATGAACTTCCAAAAGTGGATATATCTAGTCGACTTTGTTTGAAGTGTAAGAAGACAAACTGCATAAATGAGTTCCTATATACAATGCATATAAGTGTTTAAGTTTTATATCAAACTGTTTTCCACTGAAACGAGCGACATCTCCATCCATGGAAACTGATATCTAGTCAAAACTACATTTCCTTTTAGTAATAAGACCATTCCATCCCAGCTCTTTCTCTTCTCAAGTCCTTCTGTATTTCTTCAAAATGAATGGCAACTTCGCTGTATCTCACCAGCTCCTAACTTTTCAACCCTCTTGTCTTCCCTAGATCAATTGCTGTCTGATGTTTCCTTTCAGGTATCTATCACCTCCTCCAGGACTTGAGAACACACCTTTCTCCCTTCCTTGAGGTGAAAGACGATCTCCCTCCCTGCAAGATCTGATTACTGCTCGTTTCCGCCGCTTCCAACATAAAGGGGCTGCTCAGATGCTTCTAACTCGGTGGTTCCATTGTGACTAGAGTCAGGAGAGCAGAGCCGGATGTTCTTAATTGGTTAATTATAACTTCCCGCAGCAGGTGACATCCCACACTCGCCAGAACACAGGTTAACCTAGGGGAGATCATCAGATTCTGAGGCTTCAGGGGGGATGGAACCTACTACGCGGGAGTACCTGCGGAAGTCGGTAACGTTAGTGGATTAACGCCGGGGATGTGTACTATCTACAGCTGCAAGTCATAACTCTGACACTATTATACAACAGACTCGATCCACCGTGAGGAGACACCAGGGGAGTATGTCTCACTGACTGGGCTGAGTCGGAGGTCCACTTTCTCTACAGTGTGAGGTTAGAGATTTGTGCAGTTGAGTCACTTGTTTCAAAAGGCTGTTTGACCTCCCTCACTCGAGGGTATGATTGAACCTGTATCCAATGGGAAGTTTATCCTGAACAGAACGATTACCTTAATGATAGCTTTTTTTTCCCCATTCTTTTCTGTCTACTTATCAGTCTGTCATTTTTTCTTTATTGCTTCCTCTCCAAGTTTTATTCCGCGAAATTATCAGGAATTTACCTGCTTACGTCAAGCCTTCAGCTACCAAGAGCCTGTGCCCGAACCTCCGCAGTTTAAGTAAGCTAACGAAGGAACCACTTATAATGGTGTGGTGTTCATTTCTCACACTTGAGCTGGATAGTTCTTGAAGTAACATTTGTGTGATACAAAGTCTCCTAAAGTCACGGTGTATGATTAAATGACAGGAAATATTCTAAATCTTGATAGCCATGAACCAATTTCTGTCAATGTTTTTTCACAAGATTCAATTTTACAATACACGGAGTTCTCATTGTCCAGCAGCTTTTCCCGTAAACAGGGTTATCTTTATTCAAGCTTTGTGGTGAAGCTCTGCGTTTCACACCTCTCCTCAAAAGTACATACAGAGGGTTAATGGTAAATAGACGTAGTATATGTAGCATTCTCAAACTCCTGCGGAGTCCTGGGGAACTAGTGATAAGTTGATTATTAAGCTTTCGATGTCTGATTTACACTGAGCAGACGCTCTGACATCATACACTAGAAGTGGATACGTAGGTCATCGATGTGGTTGTCAGATACACCACGTATTCCTTATTAGTTCGTTATTACCTCTGGCTGAGTGCAGGATTAGGGAAGATGACTTCAGGATAGGGTAGGAAGTTAGTATTTATGACTGGGTGACTGGGGAGATGAGAACGTTATATGATGAGACGCTTACACCAAAGTCAAGTGTCTGACTCTATGTAGAGTATCAGGTAGTGAATGATGTATGAGAAGATATTTAGAGACAACGAAGAGGTGTGTGGGAGAAGGGAGAATGGCGTGACATGAAGCAGTTGTGTGTTGGAGGGGAAGAAATGGCCAGAAATAAAGCATTTGTCACAATAACTGCACGAACGAGGAGAGTGGGCATCTGTCATGCTGGGATGATATTATCTGTCCGGTAAGATTCATTTTGTTTTATAGTGTCGTCAAATTAAAAGACTGCGAGTATCGAGCTTGTCTTCCGTTTCGAAATGAGAGAATCCGCTTCATAGACAATCGCAACACTTCCGAATCCTTAGAACGAAGGTGGGGAAGAAAATGTTCGCATTTAGTACCCATTGCTTGTATCAAAATCAAACACCGCAATACAAAGACATGTTAAATAAGAATCAATATCATTTCTATGAATGATGATGAAGAGAAATATAAATGACACCACAAAGCAGTGAAGTTACAAGTATATAAGCTTCGTCGGAACCTTATCTACTGATAGACAAAATTTCTTCTTGTTAAAAGAAATACGTATCAAAAGATGTAATCTCCCGTGGCGCTCGTCGCAAATGAAGTGAGTCACACATTCGTCGCCTCTTATGCTTCTCGAGTGTGAGGTCCGGTGCTCCGCCGTGGCGGTAATGCAGCTGAGGAAATATTCCAGGCAATGGCCTTCTTTCAGAGAGTTGATGATGGGCGTGAGGTTGCGACGAAGAACGTTTCTTGGCCGAGAAGCTGATGCGGAGGAACTCTCGACCAGTGGCACTGGAAGGTTATAGATTACAAGTTGTTTTCCAAGACAGGAAACTTCTGCAAAGTACTTACACTGAGGAGTGATGGTTCATATTCAGGGGTACCTCAGGGCGTGAGGCTCCTGGCGATGTGATTCCAAAGCATCTACCATGGAAGGGTTACAAGGCTTCTTGCAGGTTGCTGGTACGTTAGTACATAAGACTTCCAGGTTGCGAGCATTCTTGGCGTGAAGCTCTTTAGAGATGCTGCAGTAAATCATGATTTTCTTGCGAGCTTGATGCTGCTGTGAATGGTGGTTCCATAGTATGACACTGTGAAATGATAGTCCCAGGGCGTTAGACTCCTGTAGAAGGATCTCTTTCTATGGCTTGAGGCTGCTTCATGAGGATGGTTCAAAAGAATCGGACTGCTGAAGGAATGTGGCCCCAGAATACGAGTCTGCTGCAAAAGGATAACTCTAGAACACGTTTTGGTTCAAGGAGGATAAATCCAAAAAATGTTAGGCTCCTAAAGAAAAAAATTGATGCACAGCGTCAGGCCTTTATGAGGGAAGATTCCAAGAGATGAAGTGACAGAAGAGGAGTGGATTCAGATTGCGAGGTTAAAGTTCTATCAAGGGAAAATAATCTTTGTAGTTGCCCAAGTAAAGAACATGTATCAAAAACAGAAAGGCGATAGATGAGCAAATACAATTAATATGTCTTTTTCCTTTTTGAATCATTTTCTCACATTGGAATATCTATCAAATTCATTTTACTGCCGCGTTAATCTGCAGGAAATTGATATTCCAATCCCTGGTCATATTCTCTTGCATCTGCTGTTAATCTCGATCAGTTTCATAGTGAATACCTTGTGATCCCACTTTGATCTCTGATTAATTTCAAAGGTAATCTTTGTTGGAATCCTTAGCTCTAATTGCTATGATTATACCCTAGAGATGATTGCTACCTCTATCCATCATTAACCGCTCTACGTGGACATAAGCAGCCATTAAACTGCTGACTCGAAAGTCAGAAACTGTCATCTCTCCTTCAGCCAACAGCCGTCCAGGGAAATACATACGTTATGACTGTCTTAAGACTCTCAAGGTGATGTTTGGTAACATCTTACATCTTCCATAACATAAGATCTTCCATAACATAAGATCTAACATTTCTATCTCATTCGAACCAAAAAAAACTGACTTTAAGCTTCGTACTTTACTCTCACATATGTCATGCAGACATCTTATCTTGTTTCCTTAATCCGTGCTATCACAGCTGATACAAAAATATGATCCAACCGACGACCAATGAAGGCACGTTAGGGGCATCAATCTTTTGTAACCACTCCAGGTATTTTGCTGTAGTTTGACCTTGTAAGGGATACAGAAGGGTAGATAGTATATAGCAAGAGAATCAATAGATGTAAATGAGCCAATTTAAGCATGGGATATTCACATTCATGTCTCTTTTAAACGAGCGCTGCTCAAAGGTTCGAAACAGAATGCTTCATCGAAAAGAAGTAGAGTATTTGATCGTCCTGCCTGGGCTTCTGATCTTAAATGCAATATCCAGAACTATGTAAACAGCGTCGTCCTGCATTCATGAGGCATTGATAGCTGGACTTGACCCACACCAGGCTATATTGGTTGATATTATGTAGATGCTGAGCTAAAGCCAATCTAACCTTGTATCTGATGTCTCTCTCTTAACGTAAGGACCTAGTCTATCTCATGGGTAGAAAATCTATTTAATTAGACATTGAACAAGCTCCAATCTTCATTTGCAAGCAATTTCTTATACTGACTGTCCTCAGACTCCCCGATTAAGTTCATGGTTTTGTATTACTGGGTATAGGCGTTTTTGCAGTAGTACAGAATTCTTGCAAATACAAGTTTCTAAGTTGTGCCCAAAGCCTCCCTGCGTTCAGATAAGCTGCATCCTGGTTGCCCGGATAGAGCAACGTTACTTCACTACTGGGTTCTCATCATCGAATACCAGATGGCGTTATTTCTTGACTTCTGCAGTCTCCTGTATGATGCTGTTGGTGTGTGGTACTGCTTCATGATGGTCTTGCTTTGGAGCCACCGAATTACCTAGATGACCCAAGTGATCTAAAATGAATTGGAGTGAATTAATCAAGTGACAACAGGTAGTGACACCAGTTGGCAACAGTTGACCTGAGTCAAACACACTGGTCGTTATCTAACCCAATGTGAACCCCAGTACGAATCAGCAATGAAGCACTGAACCCAAACCAGCCTAAGCTGACCCCACACAAAACCAAGTCTGCAATATGAACGAAGTCAGTGAATCAATGATGGTTCGACATCTCTTCGATTCCCTGTGGATCCACACACACACAGTTCACCAGATGTATGGCCAGTCTTTTCCCACTCGGACCAACACTTGCAACTTCAGCAAAATGAACCCCTAGTTTGCCCATTCTTATGACCGACCCTGTGTCAGCACTTGCAAAAGTCCCTCTGGTCAGGTTTTAAGACCATGTCTTTGATCCCCCCCAAATTCACTTTCTTTTCTCCATTTATTTTATCTTGCTTCATTCTCTCTTCTGATTCACTTTCGATGACATCCTCATCTGTAATAGTTACTTGCATGTATCAGTCTCCCGTCATTTTCTAAGTTATTCTTTTTAATGCGTTTTCTTAAGTTAATCTCCTTAATCAGTATGTCTATTCATCACTCCTCAGGCTTCGTTTAGATAGTCTCCCCCTTAATTAGTCTCAGCACCAGCTTAAACTTGTCCAGAACCTGCCTCATACAGGTTTGAATCCTTTTGTGTTATAGTTCAATATCCTTCATCTAAAATGTTTTTTTTTTTCATCTCTTTTGTATGTCCTTTTTGACATTTTCTGGTTTGATTATCTTTTTCTTTTCATTTCTGTATTCAGAGTGGTTTCAGTGCATTGCTGATGACAGCTAGGGAATGGATGTGAGCGAATGCAGCCTTTCTACGTCTGTTTCTAGCGCTACCTTACCACCACGAAAAACGGCGATCAAATATGAAATCATATATATATAACTAGATAGGGCTTCTCTTGTATCACTTTTAGCCACTGCTTCTAAATCCTTTGTCGCCCGGCGGCATGAGACCATAAACAACATGACTGATCAGCGGAACAAATGCGCCGGTTCGTTCCTGACAAAGGGAGGCCCGGATGCCACCGTATTGTGTAACTTCTCCAATCTCTCTGCCTTGTGAAATTCCACTTGGTCTCAGCTCTCACAATGGCCCGGTGAGTTATACTTGCTTGCATGAAGTCTCTTGTGGTCAAAAGTTTCTTCTTTTGTTCGGGTCTTCTTGGGGCAGTTCCCCTCCCATCCTCCCGCTCCCCTCCAAGATCACAACGTTCCTGCGTCGTTTCGTTGAGGATCCAATTCATTCGCCATGAACGTAGCCATCTTATCCTAGAGGTTTTCTCTTCTTTCATTCAGGGTTTTATTTACTCCCACCGTCTCCTTTCTCATGTCCCCATTTTATGGTTTATTTTGTTTTACGTTTGTTTTGTAGATAGTTCGCTTCTGCTTCTTAGGAGCTCTCTGCTCGTCTGTCTTGTCGACTTCGACTCAAAGTTGAAAGAGGAATCAGATGCTGTTTTATCTAATACGTTCTTTACTTAGTACAAGCGCGTGTGCCCCGTAAGTTTCGCCGTGCGACGCCCTTCATTCTATTGTGTCCTTATTCTTTCTCTTTTTTTTTCATGAGTTCTCACATGAGTTGTTAAGTTGAAGGAACGCGAGGCCATAGCAAGGAACCGAGCAAGAGGCTTTTCTGTCTCCGAAGAGATGTAAAGAAGTTCTTTCTTAGTATCGTAGTCATAAATGAATGAGAAAAAGCTTGGTTGAGGGACGGTATTTGCCATATGATATATAAAAGCTTAGGATTGTGTTTGACAGTGGAAAGAATTCAAGAGATAGGGCCACTCGAAGGTAAGATTACCACCTTTTACTGTTCAGAGAAGGTAATTATTAGCAGACAGACAGGAAAATAAAGAGACGAACACAAAACTATATGCTTCCATGATATATACAGCCACACACGCACAACCATACATAATACTGTATGAATAGGCATAATGAGGCAAGCACAGGCTTAAGTATATAGAAATACATACACATACACACATACACATAGATCATAGAGGATCACCGACACAAACAAACATACGAGGTGTGCTGTGGTCAAGGAACACTTTGCCCCATACGCACAAACAAGTATCACATACGCAAACTCGTACTCCCTAACAAACACACACACACACACACACACACACACACACACACACACACACACCTATACCGGCCTCGGTACTCGCCACAACAAACACGAGGACGTTGTACCTTCGAGACACTGGATCGTCTACGCTGCCAAAAGTTTTAACAACAGTCTCCTGAGGGAGGCGGCGACGGAGATCTGGCCGTAACTTTATACACTGTCTTCAAGGCAGTTCTGGCCCGGGACGTGCCATCAGTCTCGCTCGCCAATAACTCTTGCTTAAGTATATATATACTTATCTTGTCGAGGGCATCTACCGACACCCCTATAAGTACTTAGGCAGCCGTATCAACAGTAAACGGGCAGCAGTATCATCGGCAAACAGTAAATCATATTCTAATACTTTAATCCTCTCTTTATTTCTCTGTTTATCTAAGTGCGTATCCTAATGACAATGAGAATCTTTTAACATCTGTTGAGAATTTGAATTCTTACTAAAACTGTATCATCTTTAACTGTGTAATCTGTTAGCAAACTGAATGGTTATGAAAACTGTATCCTAAATGATCATGTAATTAGCAAGAATGTAGATAGCAAACTATCATATTAGCACTGCACTCCCGACTTCCCAAGAGGTGATATATTGCTCACAACCATCTCAGACCCTCTTCTTCAGCTAGTTGCAAACGGCAGCCGTCATGATCGTGGTACTTAAGTCACACCTCCTACCATCTAACCCTTCCCAATTCACGTTTTAAATCTTCTTTCCTTCAGGATTAGTCACTGGTCTAATCTTACTCATTTCCTACATGGAACTCACATAACTATCCACCTCTCTGATCTTACTCCCTAACTTCACAATCTAAACTTCCCTTTACACAAATCACGAAACACATGCAAGGAAGAGTCTAATGTACTCTTCATTCCTCGTCATGCAGAAAGAAGGGACAACGATCAAGAAATGTTTGGAGGATCGTTAATACTCTCACCAATGGGTTTTTACGACACGTAAGTGACGTATCTGAAAGCAGATATGACCTTTTCAAATAGGGAATCAAGATGTCTCTATAGAGATTCTTCCTGGTAAATGTTTCACGTCCTTCACCTTTCTGAAAGCTGAGTAGTTTGTGCTCCTCAAGATCTTTATCATATCGAAAAGTTGAGGGGGTCACAAGTGAGAGGATATAAGAGGCGAGAGCTCCCAGTTGGAAAGACGAGTGAGGCTGGAGGTCAAAGTAAAGGTGAGACGGGAACGCTGAGAGAGGTGAGAGCTCACAGGTGGTATGCAAAATGAGATCAAAGGTGATAGATGAGAAGGCAGGAGTAAGAGATGATAAGTGAAAAGCCCATGAGATGAGATTTCATAGGGTGGGAAGTCATTTGAAGTGAGAGGACAAGACTCCGAGCCCAGGCCGGGCGATTAGAGCCTTCAGTTACCCGTGCCGTCTCAGCAAACTTAAAACATAAAGTGAAAAGTCAGACTAGGAAGGCGTGTAGTGAGAGACCACAGGAGGAGACAGCGAGAGGTGGGTGGACTAACGTGGAACACCAGAGGTGCGGGGTCATATAAGGTGAATGATCAGAGCTGGGAGGTCAGATGATATGAAATGTACAAGGTAGGAGAGGGGAGGCAATATGAGGTGTCACAAACGAGGGATATTGAGACAGACGTGTATAAGGGCACATGTTGATAGGGACAGACTAAAGCAGACATCTTTTACCAGAGCTGCTGATAGGGGAAGTTGAGGCGAATGTCTTCCACAGTAGGACTGAAGCAGACGCTACAGACGCTGATAGAAACAAAGGCACATGTCTTCCACTGCAGTATTGAAGAAAGATCCAGACACCATATTTTGATATTAATTAGAGGAGCGAAGACATGCTATCCATAAACATTGCTCAGGAAAGTGTGGTGGATTTAATCCTTGACAAATATGAAAGGGAACTGAAGCAGGCATCTAAAGATGAGGCGGAAATCATGAATGAAAATGACGAGGAAAATGAACATCTGTTCTGGAACAATAGAAAAAAACAAATGAGGCAGACGTCTTACTCAGGAACAATAAGGGAGGATGAGGCCGATGTATCTCAAAGGCATATTGAGAATAACTGAGGAAAACATCAATTTCCTTAGTCAGGAAAGCCGTGACTAACATTATCTGTGGCAGACATTAAGAGGGAAGCCGGGAAAGAATCCATGATCACACTGAGAGCAGCTGAGGTAGACGCTAAACCCGGCCATACTCAGGAAGGTTGAGGGATGCGTTATCCCTGGTCATAATGAGAGCAGCTGAGACATGCGTTTTCTATTGCAATTATGAAGGAACCCAAGACAGACATTTGCCGTGCCAGTGTTTACTCTCCAAGCTCAGGGAGGGTTAAAGGCAGCAGATGGCCATGACTTTCTCGACATTGATTACTGGCGAGTTAATGTTATTTTGTTGGTTTTATTGCTGGACTGGTGGCCACGTAACGCCGGTGTCTGAGTCAGTTATCGCTGGATTGTTGGCGTTGGTCTGTCAGTGTTTAGATGGTGGTATTGGTGGTACGCCATCTTTCATATATGGTAAGTGGACAGCTGCACGGTTACTGGTCTGGCCTTCTGTTGGCCAGGCCATTGTTCACACTGACTCATCTTCTCTTTCCTTCCTTCTTCTTCCTCTTACTCTCCATCCCTACCTTCCTATCGCCATTGTTCCATCTCCATTTTCATTAATGTTCCCACCTATACCTTCTGTTATCTTTGCCTCACTTATTCTTCTTCTTCACCTCCTCCTCCATTTCATATATACCCCTGTTTCTATCCCACACCCATTCCCCTCCTCTCCTCCTCTTCTCATCATCTTCCCTATCCTTAATGGAGGTCCTTCTCTTCGCTCTTCTCTCACCCACTTCTTCCTATCCCTCCTCTCTCATCTTCCTCATTCAGTCCTCGGTCTTCCTCCTTCACTTCCCCTCCTCCTCCTTCTCCTCCTCCTTCTATTTTTCTGGCTCTTTCGTGGAAAATTAAATTGATAATTAGAACCATAATGGGTAGGAATGTTTCATTACAGGTTAATTAATTTCAGGCGTCACTTCCACCCGGTTCAGGCTGGCTGTGTTGCGGTCTTTTTTACCACGTCTCACGCATGCATCTGGCCACACACGAGTCAGACCAAGTACAGTAGAAAGTACAAAACATGAATCACGGTCCTGATGAAATTTTTCCCTATATGACACACCACTAGAAATGTTGCTCAAGAGGAGTGAATTGCCAAGGGAATTGGAAGAGAACAAATGAGCATCTTTAAAATAGGAGACATGGTGGATTCGCCAAAATAGAAACTGGTGTCCCTGATGACCGCGGTCTATAAGGTGACGAAAAAGATAATCAGAAAGGAAATGGATGACTTCTTGTAAAAGTGAGACTATTGATGCGAGAGGCTACATAGTTTTAGGGGATTGAGGTAATATGTAACGAATGTTTTAGATTTTCATAAGGGAACGAATTCCATTTAGAAAAAATAAAGTTGCTTGGATCGTCTGTACTACATGATGGATGATGGTGAAGAAGCTGGATCTCCAGGCAAGAATAAGTGGAGACTGCATCGATGAACTGAAGATTATCTTCGTGGAAGTAAACAAAGGACGTACGCTAAAGGAACCCTCTCGAGATGGGTTGAGGCCATCAACGACATGACACAAGTCTTCGTTCTAGAACAATGATTCTTTTTGATCCATGTCAATGACTTGGTATAAGAGCTAAAATCGCACCTGAATATAGTTGCAGATAGTGCTAAGATCATGAGGGAAGTAAATGGCAAGGAGGATTGCATCAATATACAAGGGGACCTCTACACACTCCAAAGTAAGTCTGATAGATAGTTTTTAAGATTCAACCCCGATAAAAGTAAAGTATTGAGAATGGTACGCAACGACAGAAGTCCTCGATATGAACGTTTTCTTTGTGAAAATAATCTGCAGAAAAAACAAGAACTTGAGAGGGACTTGAGAGTCGACATGGTCCCAAACACGCCGTCAATAATCTCACTTTAAGCGACTGGTGAAGGAGACAAACTGTCTGCTGTCTGTCAGGTACGTGGATAAGAAAATATGAAACAAACTGTTCCCGTCCTACATTAGGGAAAACGGTCTTGAAAAGTAGTCGAATATCTAGATGAGACATAGACAGATAACTAATGATCTTCATGCATGTAGATACACTTGACAGACCTTCCTCCCTAAACCCTTTTCCTTTCTAGCTCCTCACCTCCCAGTTGACTGGAATGGCAAAGCCATGACTAATCGGGCACCTCATCTTGTACGACACGGTAAGCCTTAACCAACATGCTGTTGAATGCACTCTCATGTATCATAGAAGACCATGATGTATTCAGGCGTTGTAAAGTTCTGAGTTGTATCAATATTCCATATTTAATGCATGACACCAGTGCATAATTTCACATCGTCTGCTAACCTAAGTATATATATACGTTGTCTAGACTTGGTACCAAATGCATCTACTCTTGCAAACAGACCCTGGACATGACGTGGTTGCTAGTTAAATGTCATGATATTGGAATGAGTCTGAAGTGTGAGTTATGAATAGACTAACCTCCATGTATCGGAATTAGGAGCAAATCTGGGATTTGCTTATGCATGTCTATATCAGGATGTACCCCTGGTTGTATCTATTTCCTATTTATCTAAATGGGGAATTAACACACATTTTCTCTGTGATGATGTGTATACTTAAATTGGAGTTTTTTCTACTTCGTCCTTATTAATATATACTTCAATCGGGGAATAAAGATATCATTCAATTTTTCGTACCTACCCTTATACATATATTTTCGGTTCGGTATTTTCGACTTGAGAGAATGTTATTTCGGTGTTCCGTACTCCCTACGGAGGAGATTTGAAATATTCTCATATTCATATTTCAGTTGACCTCTGTCCATTACGGTGATAGGAAAAATCCACCTCTAGTGGTGAATTTTAAGTTAAAAAAGAAGCTGAGTATTAGATTCCATGTCTGGTTTAGATGGCAGCAGCCAATTTGAGGAGAAGCAAAAATGGCTACAGATTCTCTTTTCTTTTTCTGTTTTTACCAAATTCTTTTTATTTTTTTCTTTCTCCTTTACAATGAATATAAGTGGTTTTGGAACAGTTTTAACAGACCTGTTGTTCTGAATCTTTATCTTTCTACTTTGTTATTACTTTTGTACGTACTTGATCTCTTCACTTTATGAAAGGATTCTTGTCATTTATTACTTTTTCTATTTTCCACTCTCTCTCTCTCTCTCTCTCTCTCTCTCTCTCTCTCTCTCTCT
>JAUTXX010207094.1:2977-14927 GCA_032273605.1 Panulirus laevicauda | reverse complement strand
AGAGAGAGAGAGAGAGAGAGAGAGAGAGAGAGAGAGACTGTGTGGTTGACTGGTTAGTTAGGATTTTCAATGCATGTATGGATCATGACATGGTGAGGTGCATGAGGACTGGCAGAATGTGTATATAGCACCACTGTATAAAGAGGTAAAAGTTTATTGTGTGTACCACATAACTTGAATGGGACAGTAGAGATTGACACGGTGAAGGCATGTACAGAACATCACACAGGAAGGAACAATGTGGCTTCAGAAGTGATAGAGGATGTGTGGATCAGGTGTTTGCTTTACAGAATAAGTGACAAATATTTCGGTCCATAAATGCCTTAGATGCCTTGTGGAAGGTCTTAAAAGTATGTGATATGAGAGAAAAGCTGCTAGAAGCAGTAAGAAGTTTCTATTAAGGGTGTAAGTCATGGGTACAAGTGGGAAGAGAGGAGATTAGGTGGTTCCAAGTGAGTGTGATGTCACCATGGCTGTTTGATTTGTTTATAGATGGGGCATTGAGGGAAATACATGCAAAAGTCTTGAGAGAGGGGATAGTATGCAGTTTCTGAGAGATGAATGGGCCTGGGTAGTGAACCAGCTGTTGTTTACTGACAACATAACACTAGTAGCAGATTCAAGTGAGAAATTACAAAAGTTGGCCACTGAGTATGGAAGAGTGCCTGAAAGGAGGAAGTTGATAGTAAATGTGAATAAATGCAGGGTCATTATCTTCAGCAGGGTAGAGGGACAGTAAGTTGGTGGGGTGAGTTTGAATGAAAAAATTGGAGGAAGTAGTGTCTTAGATACCTGGAAGTGGGCATGGTACCAAAAGGAACCATGGAATCCTAAGTGTGCCATTGTGGGTGAGGGGTTCCAAAAGCATCGAAGAATGTGTGGAAAGAGAGGTCAGTATCAGGAAGGGCAAAAATGGGTATGCTTGAAGGTAAGGATATAAGACATGGGGTATAGATGAGGATAAGCAAGGGAGGGTAGAAGTGTTGGATTTGAAATACTGAGGATAATATGTAGGGATTGTTTGATGGATTAAGTATTAAAAGGGTATGAGAGAAGTGTCATAATAAAAAGGACTTGGCTAAAAAAGTGGAAAAGGGTGTGCTGAAACTGTTTGGACGTTAGGAGAAAATCAGTGAGGATAGATCCACAAAGAGGATATATGTGTCAGAAGTAGAGGGGACAAGGAGATGCCCTATAACTCTTTTCATATCCTGACTGTAGTATGTTTTTTTTTTTTTCAGAGGCTACTCCTGTGGCATAAACGTTCATCTGGGTTCATCTAATAATTCATCAACTCTGTAGTCACTCCCTGTGTGCTTATTAGTTCTCCTGGTATGGTATCAATCGATTGTTTCAGTTTCTTACTGGGCATTCAAACATTTATGTCTCGTGCCTTTTAGCATACTTTCAGGTATTACATTTGATATGGTGATTCTGTATCTATCTTGCTGAGATACTTTCAAGTTTAAGGTGTTGCTTTTCATGCCTTCTACAGTCTGCGTGGAAAATAAAGGCAAGAGCTGAAAAAAGGAAAATAGGAAGGAAAATAACATTTACCCATTCTATTACTACTTTGTTGCATTCCAGCAGTCCATGAGCCTCTGAGGAACACAGTCATCTAAGTTGTGGAGTAACTCAGGAGATAAAGAAGCCCAGACCTCTTTAACAGCCTCTAATTTAGGGACAGATTAAGTGTGAGTCACATAAGTGGTACTTCAGAATAATCCAAAAATTATCAACAGGATTGAGATCTGGGCATCTATGTGGCCAATCACTAAAGTAGGGCATTTCACAATCTCTTAACCTCTGGGTTACACTTTTGGTGATGTGACAAGGGACAATGTCCTGCATAAAATCTTGGCTTGGGCATTATAAAATGAGTCATGTAAAACATCACTCAGTAGTTTTAATCATTTGCTGCTTCACTATGAATTATATTTGTATCCCAACATCATGATAAATGAAACACCCCTAAATCATTAGTGATGCAAAATGCTTTACAGTCTTAACTGTGTACCTTGGGAGGTGTGGGCCTTACTGCAGTGGTTAGTGTCTGGTAAAAGTAGCCTTACCTGACCACAAAACACTCCTTTTTTCTAAATCCCAAACATTGTAATTTTTACAAAACTTAACTCTGTCCCCTTCTGCAGCACCATCAAGAGTGGCTTCTAGAAGGCATGGTAGCTCTTTTATCCCAGATCATCATAGAAGACCTGCTGCACACATTTCAAGACACTGGTCTTTCTCCTTCATTTCTGACTGTCAGTGCAAGAGAAATTGCTTTAAGGGAACATGGAGATAATTTGGTCTGCCAGACTGGAGATAGGAGCCAGTAACACATGTTGCTTCACCAGTCTCTGCACACTACGCAACCTGTCTGGTTCACAATATCCTTTAATTTATGCTTTTCTTTGAATAAGGATATCATTGCTGCTATATCTTCCTTGGTAGTAACTCTCAAAGGCATCTCTGGTAGCCAAAATAGCAGGAACAGCAATCTAGAAGAGCAAAAACATGGCTACATGCCACACACAAAATACTACCACCTTCCCTAACCACTACCAGATGCCCAGTGGTGGTCCCCTATGACATGTGTTGTGCTGCCAAAAGTTTCCATATTCTTGCCAGACATACAGCTGAACATCTTCCATCCCACAAAGTAACATGAAAGTGTTTTGGTAGAAAGTACAGTCTTCAGCCCCGTTGTGCCTCCACTTTCCACACAGACTGTATTTGTTGTAAGGTGTATATTCTTAAATATCTTTCACTGCATCTCAATAGACCCAATAATACAAATTCTTTTAATCATTCATGGCTGTTCATATGTTATAGTTCACTTATCTTACTTATTAAGTGTTTTTGAATTCTGTCTCATTTGTTTAATTTCCTCTGCACAAATGGCAACCATACAACACTCCAGTATTCAATTTTACTTTTCATTTATAAATCAAACCTTTTCAATTATCAGATTTCTCTCCCAGTCTCATAAGTTCTCAGTAGCATTTCACTCGTTATCTGGCTTGAAAGTACATTCTTAACAATGGACTCCTTATCTATTATGATTCCGAAATCCTCAATGCATACTTCATTCTCAATGTCTTTTCTTGTAGGGCCTTTGCATGCAGGAGATGAAGTACTGCTAACTGTCTCATGAATTATCGATTCAAATATTTCATTATTGTATTCCATTCGGTTCTCTTCCACCCAAATGTATTTCACCCAAATTTCTTTGTATTTTGTCTTGATATCTGTTTTTAGCTATTCTCCTTATCCCTGTATCATTTGCAACACATCTAAGTATACTCTTGTATACATTTTCATCAGTGAATGTCATGTTTATAAGTAGAGAGGGACATCTGAAAGGACTTCTTCACCAGTTGTTTCCATCTGCAACTACTTTTAATTTGTACTGGTCAGAAATTCCTTGATTCCATGCTATTTTCCCTTTAACATTATCTTTTGCTGCTTTATTCAGTATCAGTCCATGTTTAACTTTGTCAAAGGCTTTTGCTAAATCTAGAAAAAGTGTCCATTCTTCTCTCTCTCATTTCTGTATCGTATATATCATTAAGATGAAACAATTTGTAGAGTTGTTTGCTGAAAAAGGACAGGTGTTTGGAAATATGTGGTTTAAAAAGAGGGAAATACAAAAGTACATATCAATTGATAGGCATGTAAAAGAGAGATATCTGGATGTAAATGTGCCGAGAGCAGCAACTAGTGGGATGTCTGATCACTAACTTGTGGAGACAAGGGAGAATATTTGTTGAGGTTTTAAGAAAAGAAGAAGCAATATCAGTGAGAAGAGACTGGTGAAAGTAAGTGAAATTGGAAGAGAGACTTGTATGGAAAGATACTAGCAGAGATTGAGATTGAGTGTAGAATGGGAAAAAAGTGAGAGTAAATGAAGCAAGGAGTCAGTGAGAAATGGGAGGCATACAGGGAAGCAGTGCTGGCATGTGTGAAAGATACATGTGGCATTTGAAGGGTGGAAGGTGTGCAGATTTGAAAGGGTAATGAGTGGTGGGATGAAGAAGTAAAGTTGCTTGTGTAAGAGAAAAGGGAGGCATTTGCGTGGCACTTACGGGGAAGGAGTGAAAATGACTGGAGAATGTATAAGACAAGAGAAAGCATCAGGAGGTCAAGAGGAAGGTGAAGGGGCTGAATAAGAGGGCAAATGAGAGTTGGGGTAAGAGATTATCAGTAAACTTTAGGGAGAATAAGAGATTTTGGAAAGAGGTTTTTGCACAAAAAACAGGAACATCAGCGAAGGGTGCAAAAGGAGAAGAGATAACAGGCAGTGATAAAGTGAGGAAGAGATACAGCAAGTATTTTGAAGGATTCATGAATGTGTTTGTTGATACGGTGGCAGATGTAGGGTGTTTGGATTGAGGTGGTATGCAAAGTGAGAGAGTCATGGAGAGTGGTTTGGCAAAGTGAGATGATGAGGTGGTGAGAGCCAAACATAGGATGAAATGTGTTAAGGTGGCTGGAGTGGAATGGAATACTCCAGCTGACATTAAAAAGAAAAGGGATGACTGTGTTGTTGACTGGTTAGTTAGGATTTGCAATTCATGCAAGGATCATGTTGAGGTGCCTGGGGAGTGGCAGAATGCATGTATAGTGCCAACGTTTGATGGCGAGGGGGATAAAGGTGACTGATCAAACTACATGGTATAAATTTGAGTGTTCCTGAGAAGCTGCATGGGAGGGTAGTGATGGAGAGAGTGAAGCCATGTACATAGCATCAGACTGGGGAGGAAATGTGTGGGTTTAGGAGTGGCAGAGGATGTGAGGAACAGGTGCTTGCTCTCCAGAATGTGTGAGAAAAATACTTAGAAAAACAGATGGATTTGTACATGGCATTTATGGATCTTGAGAAGCTATATGATCAGGTTGAAATAGAGATATGCCTTGTGAAAAGTCTTAAGAACATATGGGGTGAGAGGAGAGCTGCTAGAAGCATTGATAATTTCTATCAAGGGTGTAAAGCATGTGTATGAACAGGAAGAGGAGATGCTTTGTGGCAGACGTGTGCGTGTGCATAAGTGTAATGTCATCATAATTGTTAGTTTAATCTGTTTATGGATGGGGTGGTGAGGGATATGCAGTCTGTAGAGTATAAGAAGGCCTGGGAAATAAGTAACTGTTGTTTGCTGATGATACAGCACTAGCTGCAGATTCAGGTAAAAACTGCAGAAGTTGGTGAATTAGTTTGGAAAAATGAGTAAAAGGAGGAAGTTGAATAAAAGTACAGTTATTAGGCTTGACGTTCTGGTTAGTTGGGGTATGAGTATTGATATGGCAGCGACTGGAACCACTGAACTGGAAGTGAGTCAGAGGGTGAATGAGGGGGTGAAGGTTCTGGAAACACTGAAGAATGTGTGGAAGGAGAGAGCTACTGATAAGACTGCCTGGAATAGGGCTGGAGTGTTTGAAACGAAATGTTTGAGGGCAATATATGGTGTGAGGTGGTTTAGCTGAGTAAGTAATGAAAGGCTAATAGAGCAATGTGGTAATAAAGAAAGTGTGGTTGAGAGAGATGAAAAGCATATAATGACATGGTTTGGACATATGGAGAGAATGAGAGAAGAAAAGTTGACAAAGTGACTCTATGCATCAAAAGTGAAGGGAACAAGGAAAATGGGGAAACCAAACTGGAGATGAAAGATGGAGTGAAAAAGGTTTTGAGCAACTGGGACCTAAACATGTATGAGGGTGAAAGGCATGCAAGGGTTAGAGTGAATTGGAATGCTGTGGCATACAGTGGTCGATATGCTGTCAATGGACTGTACCTGAGCACCAGGGTATGTGAAGCATCCGCTGTAAACCTGGTAGGGCCAGGATGTGGATAGGGAGCTGTGGTTTTAATGCATTACACACGACAGCTAGAGAATGAATGTGAGAGGATGTGGCCTTTCTCCATCTGTTCCTGGCGCTACCTCGCTAAAGTGGGAAATGGTTATCAATCATGAAAAATTATCGTGGGACTGTAGTCGTGTCTGCATGTATTTACCTGGTAAATGAGATGCTCCATTATGCAATTCTATAATACTCTTTTAAATACATCATCTATATGTGATGTTAGGTTTACTGGTCTACATTGTTTCATCAAACAACTTGGATTCCACCTCTCTGTATTGGTGTTACGTAAGCAATTTTGTGTATGTATGCTATGCTTTGTCTTAGTAGCGCTGTTAGGGGTTTGACTACTGTTTTTCTGTCTTTTTGAAAATATTGCGTGGATTCCATCAGGTCCAGACTTTGAATTTTCTTTTATCACTTGCCTCAATCATATCGCTTTCTATTAGATCAATGTCAGTAGGTCATATTCATTAGATATATCATCATCTATTTCTTTGTTCTTATACTAAACAATTACTCAAACTGGTTAATCAACATTTGGCATTTTCATCTGAGGTCTTTTACGTATACACATTAAGATCTCAAAGGCTATACAGCCTACTGTTTTGATTTCACCATCAAAAACTGTAAGTACTGTGGTGAATTTTTATCTATTTTTCTACCATATAAGAAGTATAAGCTTTCTATACCTGGCACCTTATTTCCTTCAAAAGCAAGTTAGATGATGAAAAAAAAATTTTGCATTTAAATGATACACTTTATCACCTGAAGCTCATTTGCTCTGTCATTTGAATTTTTCTGTAACAGATGAGAGTAAACATTATCAACATGTGCAAAATTTTCTAATCCAACTTGGTTTAAGCTACAAGCAAGGACAGATTTGAAGTTTTCCTTAGTAATAATACTAAGGAACATTTCTGGGTCTGAGGCCATCAACATCAATTCCTGCTCAGTCTCCTTTGCTGGCAGCACTCTCTTCTTCTTAATAATCATGGTGCCCTGAACAGAATGGGAGAAAACTTTTAAATGGACGTATCACAGTTTAAGGGATGCCTGTCGGGTAAATAGGACATCACCTCTTAATTCACATCAAAATGCTGTACATTATTAGAATATTTTCTTTTATGGAGCAGAATTATACAAAGCAAATATTCTAAGAACATATTATGATGTCAATAACTTACCTAATTTGAGATGAAATGTAGAGAAAAGAATATAAACTCTATAGCTGCCTGCAGGAGGGTAAATACACCAGTTACAGCTGAACTCTCAGCTGCCAGCAATGTAAAACATTGGTTACAGCTGAGTGCTGTTTGTTTACGTTCATTTCATGGATGGCAATCTTGAGATAGTAGCACTGACTAGATTCTGGTGTTCAATGCACAATTCATTGAAAATTGGAGATGGTTAGAGTAAAAAGAAACATTTTCTAACAGCAGAAGATGACAATCAACCACTGCATCAACTGTTATTAGGTTTTGTCTACTGGAGTCGACAGGCATATTCAAGGGTTAATAGCACCAATCTCCAATTTATCTATGTTTGTCTCTTCACATATGCAAAAAGAACCTTTGTATTTTGATTACTCTTTAGATAACCTTCTCTTAACTTATTTTTCGTTCTTTTCTGTTTGACTCCATTATCCTGTTGTCAGTGCTTCTTATTTTTTCCTCTAATTGTTAAATTCTATCTCTGCTTGTTGTGCATCTCAGCATTACTAATAATTACAATTTTCTAATCCAATGTTTTCTCTCTCTAGGTATCGTTTTAGGTTATCATATTTCCTTTTCTGTGGCACCAGTACAAAGATCATCTGATTTATACACTAGAAACAAATGTGTTAGTCTGCAATAATGCAACTACGAGGAACAGAGAGGCAAGTCAGCTGCTCTTGGTTGATGATGAGGCTGTGATACCAGATGTGACTAAAAATAACAGACACGAAGGTCTAAGTTTACATGAGTTTCCATGAGAAAGACTGACAACTGGAGGCCTCATTGGCCCACGACTGGGTTGTCTGGTGAAAGAAATAAAAAGAAAAAATATAAATAAATAAAAATAATAAAAAATAAAGGCTGGCACCTCTTTTTTGTATATTCGTGTAAGGTGGCATATTTTAGGAATAATAAAGTATCAAGAAATAAGCCAATACATACATAAAAAGATAAAGTTGGATGAAAGACGAAGGTAAGAATGATACTTACGCTATACTGCATCACAGCTAGCTGTGGGAGGAGAGGAGGAGTGCTAGGCACCTTCCACTGTCTCGCTTAATACTGATGTTGACCCCGTCTGGGCGAGCATGGGTGGCTGTTTTACAGGTGTGTCCAAACAGGGAGCACGATAGTACATGTCAGAGATGCCACATCACCCAATGTCACCATACAATTATTATGCAAAAGGGCCCAATTTTACGTAACGTTGCCCACCTACTACTGTACGAACATCAGACAACAGATAATACTGATACTGGCTGAGATGGACGACCAAGGATAGGTGTTCACAGGTAAGAGTAAACAGAGGTCATGATCGCAGAAGACAGCCATGCCACATTGCCAAAATTATGACAAAAAATAACCCATTATGTATGAAGATTAGGTAACATCGCCTACCTTTAATGGGTTAACTTGAAAAAAAACGTAACTATGCTCAGCAGTTTTTTTAAGCTATCACAAACTCCCCTCTGCTGCACATTAGCCTTCTACTGTCCCTGTTACTGCTGTCATTTAATACAGAACATTTCTGGTGTTTACAAGAGTTTACATGAAAAAAGAGAACAGGAGGCCTTATTGGCCTATGACTGGTATATCTGGGAGAGAGAGGGAAAAGGGGAGTTTAACTTGAAAAGAAAATGCAATTCGTGCTCAGCAGTTTTTTAGCTTATCACCGACTCCCCTCTGCTGCACATTAGGCTTTTACTGTCCCCACTACCACTGTCATTTATACAGTTTATTTCTGGTGTTTTTCTGAGAGTATGCCTGAATTAAATATTTGTCTACAAGACTTTTGAAGGTATTCATAGTCTTAGCATTCACAATGTCTGACAGTAACTTATTCCAGTGCTCGACACACCTTAGGAAAAGAAGCTTTTCCCTATGTCCATACTACATTTTTTAACTTTGAGTTTTATTCCATTTTTCCTGATAACCATATTTTCTTGTATTTCGAAAATGTGTTCATGACTTACTTTATCAAACTTGTTCAGGTTTTTTACAATTGGATTAAGTTGCCACAAAGTCTACATTTTTTAAGGGAGATCCAATCATTCTAGCCTCTACATATGACAGATTTCTAATTGATAGGATAAATTCTTTTGTGCATCTTTGTACTTGCTCTAATTTTTCGTCTTTTTTATAGTTTGGGGACCAAAACTGGACTGCATAGTAAAGCTGTGGTCTTACTTGAGAATTATTAAGTGTGAGAATTGTTTCTGGTGTCTTGTAATCTTTGTTCTGGTTTCTTGTAATCTATGTCAGAATTCTGGCTATGAAACATAACATTCGGTTGCCATCTGTCAGACCACTCTGCCAGCAACTTAAGATCTCTTCGAATCACTTAGCAGTCCCGCCTGTTTACAGCTATCCCTCCTAGTTTAGTATTGTTAGCAAATTTAGAGACCTTAGATATGAGAGCGAGTTCTACATCATTAACAGACATTATGAAAAGAACTGGGACTAGGACCAGCCCGTGGCAAACCACTTGTTACGACTAGCCATTCTGGGTCTTCGTCGTTTAATACTACATGCTGCTTTCTTGCAGCAAGCCAGTTTCTGGTCTATGTACAGAGTCCTTCACTGGTTCCGTGTGCTTTGAGTTTATGTAAAAGTCTCTTGTGAGGTACTTTATCACAAGCCTTTTGGAAATCTAAATACAATACATCAGACGGTACTTTTTCATCCCAATTCTGATAAGTAACATTATAAAATTCTTGCAAACTTGTCATGCAGGATCTTCTGTTACAGAAACCATGTTGTTTGTCTCATATAATTTTCTGATCTAGGAACCTGATAATTTTATCTTGTATAATTTTTTCCATCGTTTTCCCCTAATACTAATGTAAGGCTAATTGGGCAGTAGTTCAAGGCACACTTTTTGTCTCCTTTTTATATATTGGAGTAACATTGCCAGTTTTCAGTCAGCTGGCACCTGACTATTTGATTGGGATTTGCAGAATATTTTTGATATAGGGTATATCAGCTGTTTCCTGATCTCCTTTAAAAATCTTGGCGCTAAGTCATCTGGGCCGTTAAAAATCTTGGAGCTAAGTCATCTGGGCCGTTAGATTTGTTGGGATTTAATTGGTCCAGGTGATTATGTACTTCAGAGCTCTTTCCTTCTCTAACCTTCAACTCCTCTTCATCAGAGCCTTGTAACATTTTCATTGGTCGTGGTATTTGAGATGTTTCTTTAACTGTAAATACGGAGTTAAAGGAATAATCTAGAATGGTAGCCAATTCCTTGTCGTTAGTAGCTAGTGTGTCATGCTCATTTCATAACGGTCCAATCCCTTCTTTTACTATCTTCCTTTGTCTTATATATTTGAGGAATTCCTTAGGATTATTCTTAACTTTCAAGGAAAATTTTCATTCTTCCTCACGTTTACTCTGTCTCATGGCCTTATGACACTCTCTATCAGTCCTTCTATTCTCCTATTCATCCACGATGGTTTTGAAATAAAGCAAGTTCTTTTAGTAATTCATGGAATAAGTTTATTTTCAATCTTAAGTAGCGTATTTTTTTTAATAATTTCACATTTCCTCTACGGTGTTTTGTCCATGTGGTACTGCAAAATTCAAGTCTAATGTTTTCAAAATTTGCTCACCTGTAATCTGGGACCAAGAGTTTATTGTCATTTATTTCAAAATCCAAATTTTCTCTAATCAAACTGTGATCGTTGTTTGACAAACTCTCCTTTCCTGTGCAAGAATTGATAAAGTTTGTGTCACTTGTGAGGACAAGAGCAAGAATGTTTTTGCCCCTACTTGTTTTTTAATTATCGGTTCCAGAAAAGCGTCTTCAATCAGTTCCATTAGTCTCGTTCCCTCTCGGTCACCTGTTAATGTGCTTCAGTTTATGTATGGACTGTTGAAGTCTCCTACTACTATAACCTCTTTACTGTTTACTATAGTTTTGATTTAATTGAACTTGTCAGTAATGTCAATATAAAGAGAGTTGTAAGTGTGTGCATGTGTCTACTTATCTTAATAGCACTTAGACTGTTATCAATGTAGATTAAAACTCCACCACCTACCCTGTATAAGCGATCTTTCATAAATAATTTGTATCCGGGTATTGCTAATTCAGTGATTAAAAGTTTATTCTCAGAGTTTAACCATGTTTCAGAGTTGCAATAATGTTCAGTTTCTCAGTTACTGCATAGGAATTGACATTCATCACATTTTGTAATGATGCTCCGGGCATTTGTGTATATAAAACTTATTTTCCTTAAAGGTAATTTGCATTTTTCCTACTGTCAGTATGTGTGTTTGTATTATAACTGTTAATGTCTGCATATGCAGCAGTCGGAGAGAGAAGGTTCTCCATCTGTTTTGGGTTTGCCACCTTACTCTGACCCTCCCAGCCTTGGTACTAAAAGTTACCTGAGACTTGACCTTTAGCTATGGTAACCATCTGCTTATACTAGTATAAGTAGCCTCAGTTATCACCAACTGACCCTACTTGACCTTTCTTTGCTAATTCCTCTGCCTGTGAGGTTACCGCTAATCCCAAGGATCCCTACCACCAAAGTCCCATCCATCCTCAAATGCTACCCTTACAGTGGTCTGGACACCTTGTTTCTCAGAGCCTTTTTGCACTCAGATTCTGCCTGCACTGATCCACTTCCCACAGCTACCTCCTCCCCCTCCCCAATTCTCCTAGTTCCTTCATTAGCTCAACCATGATTTGCTCTCCTGAGTTTATGTCTATCGAAAAAAAAAGGCTTTCCCTACTCCATTTAAGTGAAGACCATCCCAAACTTACAGAGATCTATCATGATTAAAATGGTCCCACAGGCTTATACTAAACACTCTATCCTCCTTACAGAGAGCTTCGACTCTTCAGTCTATCCCCAGCAATTGAGGGT
>JAUTXX010206983.1:0-14928 GCA_032273605.1 Panulirus laevicauda | reverse complement strand
AAGACAGCCAGACACTACTAGCTAATACTAACATGTTTTTCAATCTCCCTAGACAAATGCTTCAAATTCTATGTAGGGAATATGAAAACATCAAATCCAGCACAGAATATAGGACAAAAATACATCTCAATCAATGACCACAGATTGTGTGAGGGTGTATCACAATTTGGGAATGTGGTTTATTCATACATACCAAGTCCAGAATACAAACAAGTTTCTGCACAATCATTTCTAAGTGTAAGCTTATGGCCCCAAGTACCCAGCATCATAGGGTGCAACGAATCTCCAGGTTTCTGCCTGACTCTACTGTTAATGAGAGGGAGGGATCAGACAGTCGTAGCAGCCCCTCCCATGACCTTTCCCTCTCTCTTTTTCTATTCACTATAACGTCATTTGTGGTGTTTCTAGTAACCTACTCTTCTGTCAAACACCATCCATCTAGTACCTCTCTAAGTCCCAATTGGCAACATATCCAGATCCTTCTCAATCAATCAGATTTAAATACAGTACAGGCATCGTTCAATAATCTCCACAAGGGGAGATACCTACAAAAAGCCAAAGTAATAGCCACGTGCTACACAACATGAGCAAAAGCAACCAACATCAAACTTAAGATGAATATTTCTTGAAGATAAAAGCTAAGGATCCTAAATGACTCACAAATGACATACTCTCAAGTGTAATTTCCATGTGACATAAGGATTATCACAGCAAGAAACTCATGGTTTGGAAATATCTACACAACATGAGCAACAAACTTAAGATGAATATTTCTTGCAGATAAAAGCTAAGGATCCTAAATAACTCACAAATGACATCCTCTCATATGTAATTTCCATGTGACTTAAGAATCATCACAGCAAGATACTCATGGTTTGGAAATATCTTAACTTCAGAAGATTCTAAGTCTACACACTGTATGTTTCATTAATCTATTGATCCCAAAGCTAGAAAAAAAAAGCAAAAGCAATTCATTTGTAAAAGACCATTAACAATCAACACCAATCAGCTGAGATAACAAAACCTAGCAAATGGTTTCGTTTAGGGGAAATGTCAACAGTCTACTTCAAACAGGGACACAAACATCTACAAATAAAAGCTCTTACAAAATGGTTCTCTATGATGTTAAAGAGTTACTGGTTTTCTTCTTGTCAGGTTGAAGTAAACTAAAAAACATTTAAGTCAGTTTTGCAAAACCTTGAAATTCTCACAAAAAAGTCAGAGAAGATTACCAGAGTGATATTTCTCTTAGTAGATGAGCAATCAAAAAGTAGAAGCTCATCTGTTGAGTAATCTCTATATTTTCTCACAAACATGTGCTTCAGAGAAAAATAAACATGAAGATTCCAAAATGCAGAGATTTGAGGATGGATTTCTTCTAACAGAGATAACTCTCCTGGAGACTAAGACTCTCACAGGAGGACAGGCACAACTGCATCAGTCCGTGGTACGGGGAATTCAATCCACTTAAGAGCTACAAAAATTGCAAAACCCCAAAATTCAAGCAAAACGAGAAAAATCTTCTACACAATCTGCTTCCAAAATCTGAAAAATAAGTCATGAAATCAATTCCATATATCCCTGAATAAAAACTGGAAAAACAAAAGCCATATTAGAGGCATTATGCTTTCAAAGCAAAGATATCTAACAGTGGGTTCATCCAAAGCAACAGCATCTACCGGAAATAAACTGATATGCATGTCTAACCACAAAATCCCTGTCCTTAACAGGGAAAGAAATCATTTCCAGGCTAATCTAAAAATGCAATTTATTGACTTCAAAGAAAGATGAAGAGAATCATATGAACTTAAGTCACAATCTCCATAATGAAATGGAGTCTGATAAGTCTTCAGTGGGTTTACAAGGGTTCTTTATGCCCTAAATTCATCAGGTTTTCCTTTTTGTCCAGGAAAACAGAGCTTTACACTAATCCATAATACTAATCTCCTGACTGGTGCCATAACTAAAGCTAATAATTTTCCACAATCAAGAAAAATTAATCAAATCTGAAGAATGGCAAAACTGAAGTGGAATTGCACACCTTAAGCATACAGTCATGATACCTTAGTCAATTCTGCAGGTTTCTTTGATTTTTTTTATGAAGAGCAAATTAAGCATACATTTACCAATACAGAGATGGCAGCCATCTATTTTTCAGCCATTCATGTCACAATTCTTGTTAATCTTATAATGCATCTCCTTGGCTATAGAGGGAACTGTAGGAAGCATTCTGGAAGTGAGGATAACTGACTCATAAAAACTGATGACAGCAGTAACTTTGGTCAAAGTTTGAGCAAGAGAAAGATCAAAACAGTTTTCTTATGATCTGTATGAAGATGATGTGTTTCAATCTGCAGCTAATGCACTCACAGTTCACATTTTGTGGGAGATGATATTAAGTACACAACAAACATGATAGTATTTCAAATATAACAATTATATGATCACAAAAACAAAACTGATAATTATCTTTATGATATAAGAACACTCTATGATGAAAAATAATTAGGCCTAAAAGCTGTACTGTATCAAATTTCACCACACTATATACCATTTCATGTATCTAAATGATGGTGATAATGAAATATCATATGAAATAAAATGAAAAATCATAAAGTAATGTCTTCACAGCCAAAAAGCTTGGCTAAAATAGCAAGTTGTCTGTTATGAACACTAATATCCAATCACCCAATCTTTCTTTTTCGCTTATATTAGCAATACTTTATCGTTATCAACCCTTTCATTGTGACCGTTGCATCCAGCCAACAAAAACCTTTTAATAAAGTGCAACAGTTGACTGTAGTCCAACTTCATTTAAACAAATTTCCCCTTTAGCACAATATTCATTCATTTCCCCTGAATTATGCTATAAAACAAGGACATGGTAAGTGCTGCCATCTCAAAATGTTTAGGATGAAACAATGTAAATACACAGCATTCAGCTGCAACCCAAGTGCAATTCACATCATATTAGGTAAGTTTTGGAAACCATATCATAATATGTGCTGTGAATATTTTGTGTATTTAAGACTGCTTCACAAAAGAAAACATCTGATAATTCACAAAGTTTAGATGAGGTATACAATGGTGCCTCTTTAATCCTGACAGCCATCCCTTCAACTCTGACACTCATTTAAATGTTTCTAGGACACCATGAGTGGGAAAGGGAAAAAGAGTGCTAACTAAAAAGACTGAGCAGTAATTGATGATGAAAGCCTCTGACTCAGAGAAGCCCTTTATAGATATTACTAAGGAACACTTCACTTATGATCTAGTTTTTACTTTTCTATTGGATTAAAATGTATTGCGAAAGTTTACAATGTTTTATTCATACCAATGAGATAAGAGGATCAAATTATCAGTGCATGCACCAGATGAGCTTGGAGTGGTACAGTGTATCAATTTTATGATAAAGAAAAAACTGTCTAACATGCTTTCTAAGGAAAGTAAGTACCATATAAACCTCTTTCTTTATATCTAGGACTAGTCAAAACTGTGCAACAGTTCTTTCATTCTTTAATAGCAAAATTATCATGTTAAGAAAAAATTGGAAGACCTAAATAGCAATATCAGAACCAATAATACTAATACTCTTAGTAGTGCAAGTTATGAATGTAAAAAATCCTCATGCAAAGTAAAAAAAGAACATCAATTTTGTAGAATTAGAAATAACAGCAAGCAAAACTGGTTGCTAAGTTAGTCACACTGTATTGACCTATCGGCTCAAAAGCAACTCCAGCATTTGTGAATACCAAAATGACTGTCTGGCTCAAAGCAAATGGTTTATTGGCTTCTAGTGTCACAACATCTACCAAGAGGATTTACCAAAAATGCCAGAAAGTATTCTCTTAATACTACATTTAAGTTGGAGATACTTTCACAATTCTTTTTCACAGTACTAAGCGATTTCTTAAATGAATAAAAACTGTTGAAATAGAAAGGCATGGAGTTGTGCATTTTCTGATATGGAATTTGGCAGTTTTTGAAATGGAAAATCATTGGCAAAACATAACCAGATCATTGTAAACCGATACAAAATTGAAATCTTTATCACAGGATACACTCATCTGTAACCTTCATACAAAATATGCATTTGATTTCTGAAAAAGCTTTACCCCTCTCAACTATTTAGCAAAAAAAAAAAAATTTAAATTAACTGATCTTAAGTCATGGGAACCTCTGATGAAGATTAAACACATTATTATGAAGATGAAACCTGGAAAAACTCTATGACTAAGCCAACTGCCATAGGCATTCGCTTTTTGAATGAAAAAATGGAGACACCAAAATAGGACAACTTTACCAATTTAATAAGGTTCATCTTGCTACAGGGAATAAGGTAAACTTGATAAAAATTGCTTTGTTAAGCCTAGTCTCAATGGCAATGCTCTGAACTGACATAAAATATTGCCATCTTGGAAAGCTAAAACCTTCTTCATCCTAAGGCCAAATGGGATATACCAGTATGCAACTTTAAAATCCAAACTTTATTCTATCTACTTATCACTTATTCATTATGCTTAACTGCCATCTCCTGCGTTAGCGAGGTAGCGCAAGGAAACAGACGAGGCATGGCCCAACCCACCCAAATACACACGTATATACATAAACAACAACACAAGCACATATACATAAATATACATTTCAGCATATACATAAATATATATATACACAGATATATACATATATATACACATGTAAATATCCATACTTGCTGCCTTCATCCATTCCCGTCACCACCCCGCCACACACGAAATAGCATCCCCCTCCCCCACCTCTCCAGTAAGTCAGTGCCAGGAATAGGCAAAAAAGGCCACATTCGTTCACACTCAATCTCTAGCTGTCATGTGTAATGCACTGAAACAACAGCTCCCTTTCTATATCCAGGCCCCACAAAACTTTCCTTTGTTTACCCCAGACACTTCACATGTCCTGGTTCAATCCATTGACAGCACGTCGATCCTAGTATATCACATCGTTCCAAGTCACTCTATTCGTTGCACGCCTTTCACACTCCTGTATGTTCAGGCCCCAATCACTCAAAATCTTTTTCCACTCCATCCTTCCACCTCTAATTTGGTCTCCCGCTTCTCCATCTTCCCTCCACCTCTGACACATACATCCTCTTTGTCAATCTGTCCTCACTAATTCTCTCCATGTGTCCAAACCATTTCAACACACCCTCTTCTGCTCTTTAAACCACACTCTTTTTATTACCACACATCTCTTTTACCCTTTCATTACTTACTCAATCAAACCACCTCACACCACATATTGTCCTCAAACATGTCATTTCCAACACATCCACCCTCCTCCGCACAACTATATCTATAGCCTATGCCTCGCAACCATATAACATTGTTGGAACCACTATTCCTTCAAACATACCAAAATGGTATGTTCAAATGGTAGTTTGTGTAATTTTAGAAATTTTTTTGGCTTTAGTATTAGAGATATGAAAGATTGGTCACTTTTCCTTTTGAAGACTGGATTAGTAGATAACTATGTGCTGTAGTCTCATTGGTTCATTATCACTGCAGAAAATATGTTATGAGTCATGAGAGTTTTCTTTCTGTTCTTAACACATGATGTGTAGGAAAAAAGTGTCAGAGGTCACTATTTCTGTTACTGGTTGGCTTATTATTTTTGAAGACATTTCAGAGTCAACAGCTGCTTGACATGTTGCCAGGAGCAAGATGTTTAGTCACGTAGGGTTAATTGTTAACAGATAGTTGGCTGAGGTTATGATTGGTAGACTTTTGGTAGACATTTCACCTGATGATTGATGTGTTGTTGTTGGCTGGTCATGATGAAGATAGCCACACTGAGTAGTTTGCCTCTATCTTTATTAGATCAGTGCTCCCTTATGTCAGAATAAGTTCAGAGTGTGTGTCCCATTGTTTCAGATATTGCTTGAATAAAGAAAGAAAATGTTTGTATTTTAGATTTTCCTTTTTTCCGAATTTCTGTCTTGCAGTTGTTTTTGTGACTTAACCATTGTTTTCTCAACCTCATCAATTTATATCCTATACGTGGATGTCTGCTAAAATCATCATTTTTGCTCATATTCTTGTTTCCTGTACTCAAAAAGTTGGGATGATTTACTATTAACTGGAAGCAGACAATGTTTTGAGCATTTCCCTGAGATTTTTGGTGCTTGAAGGATGATGGTCTGCAACCATGTATTTAAGGAAGTTGAACTATGCTTGTGGCATTGGGTTTCATCGTAGAAACAGGCATAAAAGATGGTTAGAAAAAATTGAATATGGAAAACTTTTTCTAAAAAAAGATTTAGAGGGTGATTATCCCTGAGGATGGGGGAGATAACCCTCATATATCCCTCATGTCTTTACAGGCAACGAAGAGGAGTAGAAGAGGAGGACTGGAAATTCTTTCCTCTTTTATGAGCATTTTCAGAAAGTGGGAGGAATAAGTTAAAGGTTATTTTGTGATGGCTCATTTCCTGCTGCTACCTTGTTAAGGTAGAAGAGTAAAATCCATATGAAAGAGAAGTAAGGATGTTGCTTGGGAAAGTTTGAGTATACAATATTTTTAGACTCCTTGATCATAAAATTTGGCATCTGTTTAAAGAAATGTTTATTATGTAGTATTGTGGAGTCAAGGATTTGTAAATTTTAGGGATTGAGTTTGATACACTTAGATATAGTTCATTCATTCTGTTAACACAAACAGATGTCAATCAGGACTTGGAAACTGTACTTAAAGCTAGGAAAGGTGTGTCTTGGTGAATGATTAGGAACTATTTACTTACATTTCTGATGATAGCGATAAATCAATATTTTGATTTGTAGAACCAGTAAAGGTTAGAGGCCTGGATTTGTTCACCATGATTTATTTATTCCTGTTGTTGGCATGGAGAACACCAGTCAGATTTGGGAATAGTATGTACAGAGTGATTTGATGGATAATTGTGAAATTTAATCATTAGATAAAATGTGATTGTTTGTTATGGCTGCAGGGGCTTTCATTCATAAGAAGTATCTCCCTACAGGAAACTCTGGGAGAGATTTCTGCAGCTGTGTTCAGAAGCTGGATCCTTATATGGCATCTCCTGGTCTGCATTACGAGCCCAGCTTGATGGTGTTGAACTAAAGAAGACTTATGTGCTGAACCCATTAGCTCCTGAGTTTATTCCTCGTTATCTCTATTATTCTCCACTACCCCCACTGCCAATGGTTCCTGCTATGCCACCATATGTTAACATGTATTCACCATACAACTCCTTTATCCCTACTTACCCCCTGCCTCCTATGGTGGGACCAGCATTACCTTATCTTCACCAGGCTTCTGTGCCACCACAGTGGTCTCCCGTTCCCTATGGTCCAGTTACCAAGGCACAAATTGTCAGATCTACTGGTAGACTTGGTCAGCCTCTCATTGCGTCCCATCCATTACGTCCTTCTGTAGTCACAGCAACGCCCACATCCTACATGGATCCACATGGGTATGATTACTCCTTACATGCTGGAATTGTGCCAGTATATCCCTATCAGCCAGGTAGTGTTCCTCACCGTTTGCCATCTCTAAGGAGAATAGCTGAACTAGATCCAGTCAATCGTGGCACATATATGTCTGCACTTCCAGCACCTTACCAACACCTGAAACAAATAGCTCCACCGAACATACTGACCCAGCCTCCTGGATTGCGATGCCCTCGCTTTGGTCATTCCTTAGGTCTACCTGCAGCTCAACTTGGTAGGGTAACACCACAGATTGAAGGAGAAAAATCCTACCAGTTCTTGAACAATGTGCATTTTCCAGAACGACAGCTCCCTTCAAATTCAATCTCTGTTGTTTCACGTTCAACACGTTCTCAAGCTGAGACAGAATCCCCATCATCAACACATTCCAAGGAAAGGTAAGGGTTCCACTCTTTGATTGATAAAGACTAAGAATTCCTTTTTTAATTTACTATTTTTTCATGCTGAATCATCTTTCATCTAGTGTAAATCAATTATTCTTCATTTAATATTTCTCTGTTGCTGCCTTTTTTCTAAATATCTTTCCCTATTATGCATATGGATGACCTGTGTAGAACTTTCTCAAGACACTTTGTCACAGCATGTGTCCATAGGCTACTTCATACTGACATCTTTCTTGCATATGTTGATTTGCAAATTAGCCTCCACCTTATTTGTTTTATTTCAGTGTATTCATCTTTTAACTTTAGATCCATTCCCATTTACTTGGTATGGATCAAGTGCATGCTGCCTTTCATTTCTACTACATACATTCTAACATCTGTTTAATGTGCTAATCAAATAATGTTTCAGTTACAATGTCATCATAAAAGAATAGATAGGTACTTTATGAATTTGTGCCCAGTTAAGATGAAAAATAAAGATGAAAAATAATTAAGTCTTATGAATGTTACAAAAACTTGACGTTCATCTTTTAGATTATGATAGAGAGAACTTAGAGGAAATGGAGTGGTTTAGATACCTAGGAGTGGATATGGCAGCAAATGGAACCATGGGAGATGAAGTGACCCATTGAGTAGGTGAGAGGGCAAAGTTCATGGGTGCATTGAGGAATATGTGGAAAGAGATGACTGTCTGTATGGGCAAAGATGGATATGTTTAATGGTATTAGGAGTCCTGTTGGTACCATACTGATGTGACATGTGGGCTTAAGAAAAAATAATTAAGGATGGGGTGAATGAGCTGGAAATGAAATTTTTGAGGACAGTGTGTGGTGTAAGGATTGATCAAATTAAAAGATGATAGGATAGCAAGAGGAGTATGTATGAGAGTGCTGAAGAGGGTGTGCCAAAGTGGTTTGGATATGTGGATAGGAAGGATGAGGAAAGGGTGGCTAAGAGGGTATACTTATCACAAGAGTGGAGGGAACAAGGAAAAGGGGAATACCAATGAGGAGTTGGAAGGTTGGAGTGAAAGATGCTTTGAAGGCTGTGGGCCTGAACATACAGGAAGATGCAAGGTTTGCATAGGATAAAGCAAATTGGAGTGATGTGCTTTATAGGTTAATATGTTGTCAGTGGACTGAACCAGGGTGTGTGAAGTGGTCATGAGTAACCATGGAAAGACCTGTAGAGCCTGGCTGTCAATAAGGGCCTGTGGTTTCGGTGCATTGCACATGGCAGCTAGGGAATAGATGTGAGCGATTGCATTCTTCATCTGTTCCTAAAGCAGGAAACAGTGATCATGTATGAGTATATATTGTTATTATTATTATTATTATACTTAATCACTGTTCCCCGCGTCAGTGAGGTAATGAAAGGAAAGACGAAGAATCGCCCAACCACTCATATACACACATATATACATAAAAGCCCATACATGCACATATACATACATATACATTTCAGTGTATACATACATGCATATATATACGCAGACATATACATATACACGCATGTACATATTCATACTTGCTGCCTTCATCCATTCCCGTCACCACCCCGCCATAAGGAAAATGAAACACGATAAATCCCAAGTACACTTTTGTGTAATGATCCCATCGTCAGGGGAGGTACAAGAATGGGATACAGTAGAAGACTTAGAACAGTTAATTGATATACAAGTAAGAGATGTAGTCAAGAGCCAATGGTAAACAAGTGTTACCAGATGGTGGTGTTTGGGTCTGGCACCATGCCTGCCATAAAATTTTATAATGTGGACAGGAAAGGGGTTGCTTTATATATTTTGCCTATGACAAAGCTATCCAGTTTGTATAGACCTTCACTAATAGAAAAGTGGTGTGGAATTATTACTGTAGAATATATACACAGATCTTTTTCTTAATAGCCATTGTATGTATTTAATCATACATGAGCGAATGGAACCTTTTAGAAACATACAAAAACATATATCCATAATCTGTAACCTCTGTTGAATAACAATTGTGTAATTGATGATTTATATAATACAAGTTTTTTGTCAGCTGATTCCAAATACCAAGCAATTGCAAGTAATATATTTTGCAATTGTTCAAATACTTCCCTGTAATCTGATTGATCACTTGTAAGGGAGTAGCTGAACACTTAAAATTGATGGGAATTCCATAGAATAAATTGTACTATGTTTTTCCAGCTCTACACTCTGGAAGATGAGGTACTACTCTTTGAAGATACATGGAGTCGGTCTCAATGTGATGGCTACATATTCTTACTGATGGACGGAGATGCACTGCTCCTTCATGCTGACATCAGTCACTATCATGCAGCCATCTATCATCAACCACATTCCCTCTGGAACTATCATGCCCACTACATCCTACTCCTCCTTGGCTCTGATAACAGCACATTCAGACCTTCAGATGTGGCAACCTTGTACAACTTTAAGAAAACTGAGAAATTACTGATCTTGCAGCCACAAAATGAGCATATTCTGGCATGGACCCACCAGCTGTATTCACATACCTCCTCACTTGTACTTTTAGACACTTGGAAGGATGGAAAGTTTCATCAAAACCAAAATCTCTTCCCTAGTAAACTTAGAGACTTACAAGGAGTTGTATTACGTGTTGCAACGTTTGACCATCCACCTAGTGTTGTGTATGTCCATGATGAACATCACAACATTATCAGTCGACTGGGAGTCGACATGCAAATTGTGCAGACACTTGCACAAGCAAAAAATTTCTCTGCTGAATTTACTGAAGTAAGTCATGATGAGCTGTGGGGGTTTGAGCTTCCTAATGGCTCATGGGTTGGCCTGGTAGGGAAAGTCTTCAATGAGTTGGTTGATGTTGGTGTTTGTAATATGTTCTTAGAATTGCATCGATGGAAACAAGTTGATTACTCAGTTCCTTACAATTTTGAGCGTGGCTGCTTTGTAGCACCTTCATCAAAACCAGTGTTAAACTGGAAATCTCCTTTGATGCCCTTTACCAGGAACACATGGATATTTGTAGGTGTGGTTTTAGCAGTAGGTGGCATTGTATTGTACTTTATTGTGGATCTTAGTGTTATTCCTGAATCATCAGAGTTCTTTAGTATTTCATATGACTATCTTTATATTCTTGGTGCATTAACAGTGCGCTCATTCAACAGTGTGCCATATCACCATCCAGTTCGTGTATATGTAGGATTCCTGTGGCTCTTTGGCTTCATTATTGCAACAGCTTACTCTGCCAACCTGGTAGCTTTTTTATCTGTGACACAAATGTCAGCGCCCATTGATACAATGGAACAATTATTGAAAAGTGGGTTGAGGCTTGGTGGCCATGCATTCTGGAAAACACAGTTTGCTGCCTCCATTGATCCAACTGTCCGGAAGTTTATTGATATCTTGGAAACCGATGTGGACCTGGACTCTCTGTTTGATGAAGTTGAAGCTGGAAAATTTGCCTTGATTGAAAACAAACAGTATTTAGAGCTTCAAGCAGGAGCCCGGTATACTTATGGCAGTCATACTACTATTAGAATTGTGCCTGAATGCCTCCTCCTTTACAGCATTGGCCTTGCCTACCAAAAGAATTCTCCATTAAAGTCTCTCTTTGATAGTATCATCTTACGACTTTTTGAATCTGGGGTGATGCAAAAATGGCAGGAGGAGGTGGTAGTGTACTTCAGGAGTCAGTATGTTAGCAAGCGTCCTCACATCCCAGCAGAAGAGATAAGGAGTAGGGCCCTCAACCTGGCACATCTCCAGGGAGTGTTCTACAAGCTTGGTATTGGGTACCTGGTATCAGCTATCATTCTGATAGTGGAACTTCTATATTCCAAACAAAGCCAATAACTTACTGCTTCAACAATGCCCATCCATTAAGACAGGGAATAACCTAATGATTGTGATATCTGATGAAAGGAAATCCCTTCTGGAAAAATAAGAAAAATTTGTTTACAAGAATTAAGCTAAGCTGTTGCATAAACAAGAAGTTGGTAAACTTACTGTTGAGCTACTCTCATGTGCCTCATATTGACTGTATGTTGTTAAGGCTCACATTTTCATTATGTCTTTGAAACATTACAAAGCAATATGTGATAGTACCTGTTGTCAAAAATCTATGTTCATTTATTTCCTTTAATAGATTCAGGGGTTGGATTGAATACAGTATAAGGGTTGCATAAAGTGCAAGGCATGGTTATATTAGTTAATTCACAAGGGAAGAACTAAATGCACAGTATGGGTTGGGTCAAATATTGGTACCTGTACTTAACACAGGTTGGAGTACAGTTATTGCACAGGATGGATCAATTGTATTAAATAGGTAGAATCAGACATTCTGCAACTTATGGAAGAGGTGTTTGCTCTCTTATCTAAATCAACTATTATGGCTCAGGATTTACTTTTTTGGGTTGAAGATATTGGTAGACTCATTAGTTCTTTTCACTTATTTGTTTCATGACCAACTGTCCTTGCAAAGTGATATGTAAGGAATCTTGAAGTGAATTGATTGGCTTTTTTTCAATGATAATCAGCACAGTAGCTTTAATTAATATCACAACACAGATGTGTCTTAATGACAGAAAATGATATGTCAAACATATGCAGGACAAGCAACTTGCATTTTTTTTTTTTGTAAAAGTTGCTATTGGTTTTTATTTCCAGTATTTTTCTTCTGAAGATCTCTGTTGAAATTCAATTAATTCTCTATGGATAATGCAGTCAGGGTTCTTTGATTTATCTTTTGCAGCATTGATGAGTTCATATATGTAGCTTAATCATAAATGATCTATAATATGCAGAATAGGTTATGGGACAGTAGTTGCATATTAGCTGCCAAGGAACCACTGCAATCAAGACTATCAAAAGATGAAAAATCAAATTATTCCTTGTATCATACTTCCTTTTGTCAAACTCATGCAAATGTGAATAATGTCTTTTTCTTAACTCTATCCTAATTTTTGCATTTTATAACTACCATAAATATTGAATCACTAATATATATTTCAAAGATTAATGTTTAACTCCATTGAGGTGTTCGTGGTTCAGTGAACCACCAGTGTCAACTTTTGAAAGTATGTTTAAAGCAATGTAGGATAAAAAATACTTTCAGCATTGTATCCATTAGTTTTGTGTACAGAAGAGGTACTAAATTAAGGTTGCTGCTGAAACAAAGGTTAGAGCATCAAGCATGGTATTCCCACTGGTAGGGAAAGTTTAGAGGTAGCAAAGGCCTTCATTCTGGTGGCACCACTGAGGTTGGATCTTTTCAGCCATGATACCTCTCTTGACCATCCGTTGACGGTGATGAACAAAGCGGGTTTCGGCTTGTTCCCAGTTAGTGCTGGGGTTGGTCCACAGCCGCTCTGCTAGTGCTGAACCGCGAGGCCACAGCTGCAATGTTTACCCTCAGAATTAATTTATATGTCTTCAACAGAAAGACAAAGAAAAGAAATGGACATCTGATTACATTACATTGTAATATTTCAGCAAATTATTTACACATACTTTGCAAAATATCCATTTGCTTACAACAAGACCAAAAGCATTCTGCAGGAACTGAAAAACCAAGCATTATAGCACTTCAGAAAGAGATGAATATGGAGTACAAACATGTAATAGCCATATTAACTGTAACTAGAAAGAGATTGGTCACTAAACACCGTTTGAACAAGGCAGGAGGTGGTTTCTGGATTCCTTCTGATAACTGCCTTAGTGTAGTTAAGGAAACAAGATGGATGCAGATCCTGTACACAGATACAGTTGACAAAAATATGAATTTGCCAGCCTTTGGTCTCACATACGGAACTCAAAAGCAAAAGGAAGAGCATGACATAATTATATACAATAAAGAAAAATCAATTGCATACAAGGAAATTATAATTGTAGTTGACTAGTTTAGACAGGAGTACACCTAATCGATCAAGAGGTAAATAGATTAACCTGACTGAAAACACTTCTAAACTAGCAAGTTATTATCCACTAGAAGCAACCATATTCTTGACTTGATTCTCACCACTAACTGCAACTTGATCAAATCCAGTGAAATAGGTGAGGTCCTGGCAAGCAGTGACCACAACATTGTTAGGCTAGAAATAGATACAAGCTTTGATATCAACATTAACAAACTCATTATCCCAGATTACAGATAAGCAAACTTTGACAAATGAGGCACAAAGTTAGCAACAGTATCTGGATAAATTTCCTTTATGTTAATACAGCTGAAAAGAAGTGGAGTTTTTCTAATATCAAATTCATTCTTACTGTAATTGAAAAATACCAAGAAAGATGAAAGGATGAAAATTAAACAAATATATCATGAGAAAAACATAAGGGCATTATAAGTTAACGGAAAAGAGCACAGAATGCCAAGAATTCATGAGAATATTGGGGGAATGTTAAGTGAATGATGAGTAAACATCAATACAGAAAAAAATTCCTAACATAAAAATAATCCCAAGACTAACAAATGGACAAAGAGAAACTTGTGGCGGTGACTGAGATGGCCCGTGCATTAAATAAAGTCCTCCACTCTGTGCTTACTCTTGAAACTTTACCGAGAAGAATGATGAAATATTTCCCCTTAATGCATCCAGACAGATAATTATGGAACCTGAGTAGTCCTATAGACAGATATTTATGCAATGAGTTTTACCTCACAATTTCAAGGCAGTGTGTTGAGTCTGGGATATGCCTGAGGTACATGATAATTTCCTGCCACAGCCAGTCATCCTCCAGCCTTGCCAATGAGAGCAAACTTTCATGAGTTTTCTAGGAAAGAAACTAAGCAGCTTTTAGCTAGATTTAGAGGACCAGGTAGGTGATCTTGAATTATCTGACAATGATGATTTGTCTTTAGATCATGTGGAGAATGATTTTTAGGAGATGACTCCTCCAGCACTAAAAGCTGACTAAGATGAGGTTTGGCTGAACATGGGAAAGTGAGGTGCCACAGGGATTAGTCCATGGTCCTGTTCATTCTTACTCGATCAAACCACCTCACACCACATACTGTCCTCAAACATCTCATTTCCAGCACATCCACCCTCCTCCGCAC
>JAUTXX010206982.1:0-25722 GCA_032273605.1 Panulirus laevicauda | reverse complement strand
AGTCTGGCAACTAGAGACCGTGAAAGTTGCCATGTGTCAAGTGTGTGTGTGCATTACCGCTCGCCATCGTAGCCGTCATCAGTCAGTTACTTGCCAGAGGGTAGTCTTGTCACAGCGGTTGTCTAGTTTGATCGTGACGTCTACAACTTCCCCCCCTCCCCCCACCAAATTGGTTCTTTCTGTATTTTTTGTAAATGTTTGTTAAAGTATTTGGAAGTTATTAGTAAATCTGATCATTTCAACCGACCGTTTACACAGACTTGTTGGTCTCACTGAGAGGTGACCACCCGCTGGAGAACCCTACCCGGCCCTGAAGTGAGACGCTGTGCTCGGTAAGTTGTTGTTTGTCTTCCATTTTAAAACATCCTTATTTTCCTCCACCCTCATCGTCTGGGGTGGAAGGCTACACCAGATTATGGGGCGTCGGGATGGATATCCGTGGGGTGGTGAGGACCCAATCATGTACATTATGAACATGTGCAGTTTGTACATGTACGTGGTTAATGGTCAGGTGACGAAGGTGGCAAGTAAGTGGTCATCTTTTCGTCCTTAACCACGAACCAGTTGCTCACAATCTACAGCTGAGGAGGTTCCACACATATGATGTTCATCATTATCAGTGGGGAAGTATGCGAGAAAACGACAGATAACGAAGGGTTCATCTTACCCTTAATTCTAACTCGGCTCTTCTGAACGATGTTAGTGGAGCATCCCGGTCGTCGACTATTCCTTGTCATGCCCAGATATACTGAGGTATTTACGACGACTCATTGCCCACTTCCCAGTCTGTCTTTCTTATACATGCGACATATCGGTAAATCAATCAACATCTAGATTTGATTTCAAGAAAACATATTGGGTGTCATTCTGAAGACGAGTTGTCCCACATATATCCGGCCATGATGCACTGCGGGAGCGCGATAGACGATCTCTCAGATAACAACTTCATTGCATGTAAACAAGCAAGGGCTCAGTCCAGGAAAATAATAAAACGAGCCAAAAGATTTTCCTAGCGTGGTTCAGTGTCAGCCCTCAACAAGTACGACCCCATAATTCAGGTCTAGTACACAATATAGAAGATAACTCGGATATACTAACCCACACAGCTGGACACACAGTCCGGCACCATACACAACCCAGTTGACGTAGCCAACCCACTCGCAAGGAGATTCTCAGAGACAAGCAGCTCGGCCAACTATAACCAGCGTTCTTTACTACACAAACGTCAGGCCGAGCTAACACAATTATTGACTTTGCCTGAGAAGATAATTGCCGTCCATACAACAAAATATTTTCTTGTTCTGAAATCCTGTAAAGGTTCCAGCCCAGGACCAAGCGGGGTCATTTACTGGATGATCCAGTATCTTAGTCAGGCCAGTCATTGTACAATGAGATATGGTCGTCTAGAACGTTTCTAAACTCATGGCACGTCATCCCCATCCCAAACTGCTCCGGACGCCTTACTGATGCAGAATCGTTTCGACCTACTGCATTGAAGAGCTGCATTTGTAAGGTCATGGAAAGATTGGTAAATAAAAGGCTTATTTTTTTTTTCAGAATCACAGAATTTATCAAATGATCAACAGTGTGTTTTCTGTAGAAACAGAAGAACATTAGATTATCTGACAAATTTAGAACATAGCATCTCATAATCATTTCAAAAAAAGTGTTTTTAGATTTAGAAAAAGCCTGTGACATGACAGCGAAAAGGATTATTAAGCAATCTTCATTCTGTTATTGGTTTAGAAGGTTATTTACCCATTTCTATTTGCTGTCAAGATTGCATCATTTAAAGTTATACATATGTGTCCAAAATAATTGGGTGCCGTAAGGCAGTGTTCTGAACCCAACACTATTTTACATCATGATCAATGATTATCAAGTCTCCAACCCTCGAAATCTTAAGAACTCACTTTATGTTGACGACGGTGCAGTGTTTCACTCCTCCCATAATGCTTTTTGCTGACGATGCTACAGTGTTGCACTCCTCCCGTAATGTTTTATGCTGACGATCGTGCAGAGTTGCACTCCTCCCATAATGCTCTATAACGACGATGGTCCAGTGTTGCACTCCTCCCATAATACTTTATGCTGACGATGCTACAGTGTTTCACTCCTCCCATAATGCTTTTTGCTGACGATGCTACAGTGTTGCACTCCTCCCGTAATGCTTTATGCTGACAATGCGACAGTGTTGCACTCCTCCCATAATACTTTATACTGACAATGCTACAGTGTTGCACTCCTCCCATAATGCTTTATGCGGATGATGCTGCAGTGTTGAACTCCTCCCATAATTCTTTACGCTGACAATGGTGCAGTGTTCAGCTACTCCCACAATACTTTATGCTGACGATGGTGCAATGCTACAGTTCTCTCATAATGCTTTATACTGACGATGCTACAGTGTTGCACTCCTCCCATAATGCTTTATACTGACGATGTTACAGTGTTGTACTCCTCCTATAATGCTTTATGCTGACGATAATGCAGTGTTGCATTCCACTCATAATGCTTTGTCCTGACGATGCTACAACATTGCTCTCCTCCAATAGTGCTTTGTGCTGACGATGCTACAGCGTTGTACTCCTCCCATAATGATTTATGCTGACGATGGTGCAGTGTTGCACTCCTCCCATAATGCATTATGCTGAAGATAGAACAGTGTTGTACTCCTCCCATAATGCTTTATGTTGAAGATGTTGCAGTATTACACTCCTCCCATAATGCTTTATGCTGACGATCCTGCAGTGTTGCACTCCTCCCATAATGCTTTTTGCTGACGATGCTATAGTGTTGCACTCCTTCCTTAATGCTTTATGCTGACGATGCTACAGTGTTGCACTCCTCCAATAATGCTTTATGCTGACGATGGTGCAGTGTTTCAGTCCTTCCATAATGCTTTATGCTGACTATGGGGCAACACTGCAGTCCTCCCATAATGCTTTATGCTGACGATGGTGCAATATTGCACTCTTCCCATAATGCTTTATGCTGATGGTGCTACAGAGTTTCACTCCCCATAATGCTTTATGCTGACGATGCTGCAGTGTTGCACATCTCCTATACTGCTTTATGCTTATGATGGTGCAATGTTGCACTCCTCCCATAATGCTTTATGCTGACGATGGTGCAGTGTTAAACTCCTCCCATAATGCTTTATGCTGCAGATTCTAGAGTGTTCCACTCCTCCAATAATACTTTATACTGACGATGCTACAGTATTACACTGATACCAAAATGTTTATGGTGACGATTGTGCAATGTTGCGCACCTCCCATAATGCATTATGCTGAAGATGCTACAGTGTTGCACTCCTCCCACAAGGCTTTACGGTGACAATGGTGCACTGTTGCACTGATCCCATAATGATTTACGTTGACGATAGTGCAGTGTTTCACTACTCCCATATTGCTTTGTACTGACGATAGTGTAGTGTTGCACTCCTCCCATAATGCTTTATACTGACTTTGGTGGACTGTTGCACTCTTCCAGTAATGCTTTATGCTGATGATGGTGCAGATATACTCCTTCCATAATGTATTATGCTGACGATGGTGCAATGCTGCACTCCTCCCATAATGCTTTATGCTGACGATGGAGCAGTGTTGCACTCCTCCCATAATGCTGCAGTGTTGCACTCTTTCCATAATGCTTTATGATAACGATGGTGCAGTGTTGCACTCCTCCCATAATGCTTTATGCTGACGATTCTGCAGTGTTGCATTCCTCCCATAATGCTTTACACTGACGATGGTGCAGTGTTGTACTCTTCCCACAATGCTTTATGCTGACGATGCTACAGTGTTGCACTCCTCCAATAATGCTTTATGAAGACGATGGTGCAGTGTTGTACTCCTCCCATAATGCTTTATGCTGACGATGCTCCAGTGTTCCAAACCTCACATAATGCTTTATGCTGACGATGCTACAGTGTTGCACTGCTCCCATAGTGCTTTATGCTGACGGTGGTGCAGTGATGCACTCTTCCCATAATGCTTTATGCTGACAAAGGTGCAATGTTGCGCTCCTTCCATAATGCTTCATGCTAACGATGGTGCAGTGTTGCACTGCTGTCATAATGCTTTATGACGACAAAGGTGCACTGTTGCACTGCTCCCATTATCATTTATGCCGACGAAGGTGCAGTGATGTACTCCTCCCATAATGCTTTATGCTTACGATGCTGCAGTGTTGCTCTCCTCCTACAATGCTTTATGCTGACCATGGTGCAGTATTGCACTTCTCTCATAATACTTTATGCTGGCGATGCTGCAGTGTTGTACTCCTCCAATAATAGTTTATGCTGACGATGGTGAAGTGTTACACTCCTCCCATAAAGCTTTAAGCTGACGATGCTAGTGTTCCAAACCTCCAATAATGGTTTATGTTGATATGCTACAATGCTGCAATCCTCCCATAATGCTTTATGCTGACGATGCTGCAGTGCTACACTCCTCCAATAATGCTTCATGCTGACGATGGTGCAGTGTTGCACTGCTCTCATAATGCTTTATAATGACAAAGGTGCACTGTTGCACTGCTCCCATAATCAGTGCTCCACTCCTTCTATTATAATTCATGTTGAAGATGCTGCAGTGTTGCACTCCTACCATAATGCTTTATGCTGACGATAGTAGAGTGTTGCACTCATCCCATAATGCTTTATGCTGGCGATGCTAGTGTTACACTTCTCCCATAATGCTTTATGCTGACGATGCTGCAATGTTTCACTCATCCCATAAAGAATTATACTGATAATGGTGCAGTGTTGCAATCCACCCATAGTGCTCTATAATGACGATGGTGCATGTTGCACTCTTCCCATAGTGCTTTATCCTGACGATGCTACAGTGTTGCACTCCTCCCATAATGCTTTGTACTGACGAAGGTGTAGTGTTCCATGCTGACGGTGGTGCAGTGCTGCACGCCTCCCATAATATTTTATGCTGACGATGGTGCAGTGTTGCACAGCTTCCATAATGCTTTATGCTGACGATTTTGCAATGATGCAGAATCCAATAATGCTTTACGCTGACGATGCTACAGTGATGCACTCCTCCCACAATACTTTATGATGACGATGGTGCAGTGTTTTACGCATCCCATAATGCTTTATGCTGATGATGGTGCAGTGTTCCACTACTCCCATAGAGCTTTATGCTGACGAAGGTGCAATGTTGCACTCTTCCCATAACTCTTTATGCTGACGATGGTGCAGTGTTGCAATATTCCCATAATGCCTTATGCTGATGTTGCTTCAGTATTTCACTGCATCCATAATGGTTTATCCTGACGATGCTTAGGTGTTGTACTCCTCCCATAATGCCTTATGCTGACGACGGTGCAGAGCTCCACTATTCCCATAATGCTTTATGCTGACGATAGTGCAATGTTGAATTCCTCCAATAATGCTTAATGCTGATGATGATGCAGTGTTGCACTACTCAAATAATGCTGACGATGCTACATTGTTGCACTCCTTCCATAATGGTTTATGCTGAAGATGCTAAAGTGTTGCACTCTTCCCAAAATGCTTTATGCTGGCGATTCTACAGCGTTGCATTCCTCCCATAATGCTTTATGTTGACGATGGTGCAGTGTTGCACTACTCCCCTAATGCTTTAAGGTAACGATGATGCAGTGTTGCACTCCTCACATAAGCATTTATCCTGCCGATGGTGCAGTGTTGCACTCCTACCATAATTTTTTATGCTGACGATGTTGGAATGTTGCAATCCTCCCATAATACTTTATAATGAGGATGATGCAGTGTTGCACCCCTCCCATAATGCTTTATGGTGACGACAGGACAGTGTTGCACTCCTCCCACAATGTTTTATGCTGACGATGCTACAGTGTTGCCCTCCTCCCATAATGAATTATACTGACAATGCTACAGCGTTGCACTCCTCCCATAATGAATTATACTGACGATACTACAGTGTTGCGCTCTTCCAATAATGATTTAAGCTGACGAGGCGCAGAGCTCCACTATTCCCATAATGCTTTATGCTGATGATGGTGCAATGTTGAACTCCTCCAATAATGCTTAATGCTGATGATGGTGCTGTGTTGCACTACTCAAATAATGCTGACAATGCTACATTGTTGCACTCCTTCCATAATGGTTTATGCTGAAGATGCTAGAGTGTTGCACTCCTCTCATAATGCTTTATGCTGACGATGGTTCAGTGTTGCACTCCTCCCATAATGCTTTGTGCTGAAGATAGTGCAGCGTTGCATTCCTCCCATGATGCTTTATGCTAACTATGGTGCAGTGTTGCACTCCTACCATAATGTTTTATGCCGACGATGTTGGAGTGTTGCAATCCTCCCGTAATACTTTATGATGAGGATGATGCAGTGTTGCAATCCTCCCATAATGCTTTATGCTGACGACAGGGCGGTGTTGCACTCCTCCCATAATGCTTTATGCTGACGACAGGGCAGTGTTGCACTCCTCCCATAATGCTTTATGCTGACGACAGGGCAGTGTTGCACTCCTCCCATAATAAATTATACTGACAATGCTACACTGTTGCACTCCTCCCATAATGAATTATACTGACGATGCTACAGTTTTGCACTCCTCCAATAATGATTTAAGCTGACGTGGCGCAGTGTTGCATTCCTCCCATAATGCTTTATGCCGACGATGATTTAGTGTTGAACTCCTCCCTTTATGGTTTGTACCGACTATGGTGCAGTGTTGCACTCTTCCCACAACATTTTATACTGACGATGGTTCAGTGTTGCACTCCTCCTATAATGCTTTGTGCTGAAGTTAGTACAGTGTTGCATTCCTCCCATAATGCTTTATGCTAACTATGGTGCAGTGTTGCAATCCTCCCATCATGCCTTATACTTACGATGCTGCAGTGTTGCACTACTCACATAATGCTTTATGTTGACTATGTTACAGTGATGCGCTCCACCCATAATGCTTCATCCAGACTCTGTTAGTGTTACACTCATCCCATGATGATTTAAAATGACGATGTTGCAATGTTTACCTCTTCAAATAATGCTTTATTCTGACGATGGTGCAGTGTTGCACTCCTCCCATAATGCTTTATGCTGAAGGAACTTCAGTGTTGTATTCCTAACATAATGCTTTATACTAAAGAAGGTGCAGTTACACTCCTCCCATAATGCTTTATGCTGAGGATGGTGTAGTGTTGCACTCCTCCCATAATGCTTTATGCTGACGCTGCTACAGTGTTTCACTCCTCCCATAATGCTTTGCACTGACGACGGTCTAGTGTTGTACTGCTCCAATAATGTTTTATGCTGACAGTGATGCAGTGTTGCACTCCTCCCATAATGCTTTGTACTGACGATGGTGTAGTGTTGCACTCCTCCCATAATGCGTTATGCTGACAGTGGTGCAGAGTTGCACTCCTCCCATAAAGCTTTATGCTGACGATTATGCAATGTTGTACTACTACCATAATGCTTTATGCTTACGATGCTACAGTGCTGCACTCCTCTTATAATGATATATGATGGTGGTGAAGTGTTGCACTCCTTCCATAATGCTTTATGCTGACGATGGTACAGTGTGCACTCCTCCAAAAATGTTTTGTATTGACAGTGTTATAGTGTTCCACGCCTTCGATAAAGCTTTATGCTGACGTTGGTGCAGTGTTGCACTCCTCCATAATGCTTTACGCTGACGATGCTACATTATTGCACTCTTCTCTTAATGCTTTATTCTGACGATGGTGTAGTATTGCACTCCTCCCATAATTCTTGATGCTGACGATAGTGCAGTGTTGCACTCCTCCCATAATGCTTCATGCTGACGATTCTACATTGTTGCAGTCCTACATAATGCTTTATGCTGATGATGCTACAGTGTTGCACTGATCCATAGTGCTTTGTGCTGAGGATGCTACAGTGTTCTGCACCTCCCATAGTGCTATTTATTGACGGTGGTGTAATGTTGCATTACTCCCATAATGCTGTATGCTGACAGTGGTGCAGTGTTGCACTGCTCCCATAATGGTTTATGCTGACGATGGTTCAGTGTTCCACTCATCCCATTATGATTTGTTGCACTGATTCCATTCTTGCAGTCCTCCATAATGCTTTATGCTGACGATGCTACAGTGTTTCACTCCTACCATAATGGTTTATGCTGACGATACTACAGTGTTGCACTCCGCCTCTAATGCTTTATGATGACAATGCTAGTGTAACACTCCTCGCATAATGCTTTATGCTGCTGCTGCTGCATTGCTTCACTCATCCATTATGGATTATGCTGATAATGGTGTAGTGTGCACTCCACCCATAATGCTTTATAATGACGATGGTGCAGTGTTGCACTCCTCCCATAGTGCTTTATGCTGACGATGCTAGAATGTTGCCCTCCTCCCATAATGCTTTGTACTGACGATGGTGTAATGTTCCATGCTGACGGTGGTGCAGTGCTACACGCCTCCCATGATATTTTATGCTGACGATGGTGCAGTGTTTCACAGCTTCCATGATACTTTATGCTGATGATTTTGCAATGTTGCAGCCTCCAATAATGCTGTACGTTGACGATGCAACAGTGCTGCATTCCTCCCATAATACTTTATGCTGACAATGGTACAGTGTTACTGTCCTCCCATAATGCTTTACGCTGACAATGGTGCAGTGTTCCACTTATTCCATAATGCTTTATGCTGAGTATGTTGCAGTGTTGCTCTCTTCCCATAAAGCTTTATGCTGATGAGGATGCAATGTTGCACTCCTCCCATAATGCTTTATGCTAACGATGGTGCAGTGTTGCAATGCTTACATAATTCTTTATGCTGATGTTGCTACAGTGTTTCACTGCTCCCATAATGTTTTATGCTGACGATTCTTAGGTGTTGCACTCCTCCCATAATGCTTTATGCTGACGACGGTGCAGAGCTCCATTGTTCCCATAATGCTTTATGCTGACAATAGTGCAATGTTTAATCCCTCCAATAATGCTTAATGCTGAAGATGGTGAAGTGTTGTACTACTCCAATAATACTTTAAACTGTCGATGCTACATTGTTGCACTCCTTCCATAATGCTTTATGCTGACGATGCTAGAGTGTTGCACTCCTCCCAAAATGCTTTATGCTGGCGATTTTACAGCGTTGCACTCCTCTCATAATGCTTTATGCTGACGATGGTTCAGTGTTGCACTACTCCCATAATGCTTTATGGCATCGATGATGCAGTGTTACACTCCTCGCATAAGAATTTATGCTGACAATGGTGCACTGTTGCACTCCTCCCGTGATATTTTATGCTGACGATGGTGTAGTGTTGCAATCATCCCATTATACTTTATGATGAGGATCTTACAGTGTTGCACTCCTCCCATAATGCTTTATGCTGACGACAAGTCAGTGTTGCACTCCTTTCATACTGCCTTATGCTGACGATGGTGCAGCGTTGTACTCCTCCCAAAGTGCTTTTTGCTGACAATTCTAAAGTGTCTCTTTCCTCCGATAATGTTATATGCTGTAGATGCTACGATGGTGCACTGCTTCCATAACGCTTTATGTGGAAGATTCTGCAGTGTTGCACACTTCCTATAATGCTTTCTGCTGACGATAGTGCAGTGTTGCACTCCTTCCATAATGCTTTATGCTGAGGATGCAACAGTGTTGATCTCCTCTCATAAACCTCTATGCTGACGATGCTACGGTATTGTACTGGTTTCATAATGCTTTATGCTGACGATGATTCAGTGTTACACTTCTCCCACAATGCTTTATGCTGACGTTGGTACAGTGATGCACTCCTCCCATAATGCTTTATGCTGGTGATGGTGCAGCGTTGCACTGCTCCCATAATGCTTCATGCTGATGATGGTGCAGTGTTCCACTCCTCCCATAATGCTTCATTCTGACGATGCTACAGTGTTGCACTCCTCCTATAATGCTTTATCCTGGCGATAGTGATTTGTTGCACTTCTTCCTTAATGCTCTATGCTGAGGATACTACAGTGTTGCACTTCTCTCATAAACCTTTATGCTGACGATGTTACGGTTTTGCACTGTTTCCGTTATGCTTTATGCTGACGATGATTGCACTCCCCCCACAATGCCTTTATGCTGTCGGTGGTGCAGTGATGCACTCCTCCCGTAATGCTTCATGCTGGCGATGCTACAGTGTTGCACTCCTCCGATAATGCTATATTCTGACGATGCTACAGAATAACATTCCTCCCATAATGCTTTATGCTGACGATGGTGCAGTGTTGCAATCCTCACATAATGCCTTATGCTGACGATAGTAGTGTTTCAATCCTTCTGTAATACTTTTAGCTGACGGTGGTGCAGTGTTTCACTCCTCCCATAATACTTTATGCTGACGATGCTTTAATGTTGCACTGCTCCCATAATGGTTTTTGTTGAAGACTATGTAGTGTTGCACTCCTCATATAATTCTTTATGCTGACGATAGTGACTTGTTGCACTCCCTCCATAATGCGTTATGCTGAGGACGCTACAGTGTTGCTCTTCTCTCATAATACTTTATGCTGATGATGCTCGTGTTACACTCCTTCCATAATGCTTAAAGTTGACGATGCTGTAGTGTTTCACTTATCCCATAATGGTTAATGCTAACTATGGTGCAGTGTTGCCTTCCGCCCATAAAGCTTTATGCTGACGATGCTAGTGATACTCTCCTCCCATAATGATTTATGCTGACCATAGTTCAGAGATGCACCGCTTCCATACTGCTATATGTTGAAGATGGTGCGGTGCTTCACCCCTCCCATAACGCTCATACTGACGAAGCTACAGTGTTTTACTTATCCCATAATGATTTATGCTGAAGTTGCTACAGTGTTGGATTCTTCCTACAATGATTAATACTAACGAGGAGCAGTGTTGTAATCATCCCATAATGCTTTATGCTGAGGATGGTGCAGCGTTTCACTCCTTCCATAATGCTTTATGCTGTCGATGGCACAGTGTTGCACTACTCCCATGATGTTTCATACTGTTGATAGTTGTGTTGCAATTCTCCCATAATGCTTTATGCTAAAGATAGTGCAGTGTTGCACTGCTCCCATAATGTTTTATGCTCACGATGGTGCAGTTTTGCACTCCTCCAATAATGCCCTATGTGGATCATGATGCAGTGTTGCACCCCTCCCTTAATGCTTTATGCTGACGATGGGATTGCTATACTCCTCCTATAATGCTTTATGTTGATGATACTGAAGTGTTTTACTCATCCCATAATGGTTTATGCTAACGATGGTGCTTTGTTTCAATCCTCCCATAATGATTTATGCTGAAGATGGTGCAATGTTTCACTCCTCCCATATTGCTTTAAGCTGACGATGGTGTAGTGTTGCATTCCTTCCATAATGTTTTATGCTGATGATGGCGCAGTGTTGCACTACTTCCATAATTTTTACGCTCACGATGGTGTAGTGTCGCGCTCCTCCCATAATACTTTCAACTGACGGTGGTGCAGTGTTGCACTCGTTCCATAATGCTTTATGCTGACAATGCTACAGTATTGCACTCCCCACATAATTCTTTGTACTGGCGATGGTGTAGTGTTGCACTCCTCCCATAATACTTTATGCTGACGATGCTGCAATGTTGTACTCCTCCTATAATGCTTTCTGCTGACGATACTACTATATTCTACTCCTCCTATAATGCTTTATGTTGACGATGGTGCTGTGTTACACTGCTCCCATAATGCTTTGTACTGGCGATGGTGTAGTGTTGCTCTCCTCTCATAATGCTTTATGCTGACGATGCTACAATGTTGTACTCCTCCCATAATGCTTTATGCTGACGATGCAACAATATTCTACTCCTCCTACAATGCTTCATGCAGACGATAGTGTTGTGTTGCACACTTTCCATGATTCTTTCTGCTGACGAAGGTACAGTGTTGCACTCCTCCCATGATACTTTTAGCTGATTATGGTGCAGTGTTGCACTCGTCCCATAATGCTTTATGGTGACGATGCTACAATGTTTTACTCCTCCCATAATACTTTACGTTGAAGATTTTGCAGTGTTGCATTCCTATAATGTTTTATGCTGACGATAGTACAGTGTTTCACTCCTTCCTCTAATGCTTTATGCTGAGGATGGTACAGTGTTGCACTCCTCTCATAATACTTAATTTTGATTCTACTATTACAATCCTCCCACAATGGTTTATGCTGACGATGCTACAGTGTTTTATTCATCCAATAATGCTTTATGCTGAAGATAGTGCAGTGTTGCACTCCGCCCATAATGGTTTATGCTGACGATGGCAGTGCTTCACCCTTACCATAATGCTTTATGCTGACGATGCTGCAGTTTTTCACCCATTCTACGATGCTTTATGCTGACGATGGGACAGTGTTGCACTCCTCCTATAATGCTTTATGCTGACGATGGTGCAACGTTACACTGCTCCCATAATACTTTATACTGACGATGGCGCAGTGTTGCACTGCTCCCATGATGCTTTATGCTGGTGATGGTGCATTGTTGCACTCCTGCATAATGCGACATGCTGACGATGCTACAGTTTTGTATTCCTCGCAAAATGATTTATGATGAAGATGCTATTGTGTTGGACTCCTCCCATAATGACATATGCTGACGAAGCGCAGTGTTGCAATCCTTCCATAATGCATTATGCTTACGAGGATGCAGTGTTCCACTACTCCGATAAAGCTTTATGCAGACGATGGTGCAGAGTTGCACTACTCCCACAATATTTTATATTAACGATTGTTAAGTGTTGCTATTCTCCCATAATGCTTTATGCTGAAGATAGTGCAGTGTTGCACTCCTCCCATAATGCTTTATGCTGATGGTACAGTGTTGCACTCCTCCTATAATACTTTATGCTGACGGTGCTCGAGTGTTGCACCCTCCCATAATGCTTTATGCTGACGATACTAGTATCTCACTCCCCCTATAATGCTGACTCTGCTGCAATGTTTTACTCATCCAATAATGCTTTATGCTGACGATGGTGCAGTGATGCACTCCTCCCATAATGCTTTTTGCTGACAATGGTTCAGTGTTGCACCGATCCCATGGTGCCCATAATGTTCTATACTGACGATGATGCACTGATGCATTCCTCCCATAATTCTTTATGCTGACGATGATATAGTGTTGTACTCCTCCCATAATTCTTTATCCTGACGATGCTACAATATTGCACTGCTCCCATAATGCTTTATGTTGAAGATTGTGCACTGTTGCATTCCTCCTATAATGTTTTATGCTGACGATAGTGCAGTTTTACAATCTTTCCATGATGCTTTATGCTTAGGATTCTATAGTGTTGCAATTAGATCATAATACGCTATCTTGATGAGGTTAGTGTTACACTCCTTCCTAATGCTTTATTTTGACGATTCTGCAGTGTTTCGCTCATCCCATTATGCTTTATGCTGACGATGGTGCAGTGTTACACTCTGGTCATAATGTTTATGCTGACGATAGTAGTTTTACACTCCTCCCATAATGCTTTATGTTGACGATGCTGCAGTGTTTCACTCATCTCATAATGTTTTATACTGACGATGGTGCAATGTTGCACTGCTCCCCATAATCCTTTATGATGATGATGGTGCAGTGTTGCACTGCTGCCATAATGCATTATGGTGACAATGGTTCAGTGCTTCACTGCTCCCGTAATGCTTTATGCTGACGATGGTGCAGTGTTGCACTGCTCCCATAATGCTTTATGGTGACGATGCTACAGTGTTGTACTCCTCCGATAATGATTTATGGTGATGAACCTATTGTTGGTCTCCTCCAATTATTATCTATGCTGACGACGCGGTGTTGCATTCCTCAATAATGCTTTATGCTGACGATGGTGCTGTATGGTACTCCTCCCATAATTCTTTATTCTGACGATGCTGCAGTGTGGCATTCCTCCCAAAAGTTTTATTTTCATTTTATTTTTATGCAGAAGATGCTGCTGTTTTACTCATCCCATAATGCTTTATGCTAACGATGGTGCAGTGCTGCAGTCCTCCCATAATGCTTTATGCTGACGATTGTCAAATGTTGCACTCCTCCCATAATGCTTTAAGCTGACGATGGAGCAGTGTTGCAATCCTTCCATAATGTTTTATGCTGATGATGCTGTAGTGTTGCACTCCTCCCGTAATTCTTTATACTAACTATGGTGTAGTGTTGCGCTCTTCTCATAATTCTTTTTCCTAACGCTTGTGCAGTGTTTCGCTCCTCCCATAATACGTTATGGTGATGATGGTGCAGTGTTGCATTGCTCCCAAAATGCTTTATACTGACGACGATGCAATGTTGCATGCCACCCATAATGCTTTATGCTGACAATGGGGCAGTGTTTCACTCCTCCCATAATGCTTTATGCTGACGATGCTACAATGCGGCACTCCCATAATGCTTTATGCTTATGATGCTACGGTGTTGCACTATTCCCATAATGCTTTATGCTGACGGTGGTGCAGTGTTTCACTCCTCCCATGGTGCTTGATACTGACGATGCTACAGTGTTGCACTCCTCCCATATTGCTTTATGCTGACGATGTTAGAGAGTAGCACTTCTTCCATAACTATAATGACGATGGTACAGTGTTGCATTCCTCCCATAATGCTTTATGCTGACGATGGTGCAGTGATACACTCCTCCCATAATGCTTTATGCTGACGATTTTACAGTGTTGCATTCGTTCATAATGCTTTATGCTGATGATGCTACAGTGGTGAACTACTCCCATAATGCTTTATGCTGAAAATGGTTTAGTGTTGCACTGCTCCCATAATGATTTATGCTTAAGATGGCGCAGTGTTGCAATCCTCCCATAATGCTTTTTATTGACGATAGTGCAGTGTTGCACTCCTCCCATAATTCTTTATGCTGACGATGGTACAGTGTTGCACTCCTCCCATGATACTTTAGCTGAAGGTGGTGCAGTGTTGCACTTCTCCCATAAAGCTTTTTGCTGATGATGGTGCAGTGCTGCACTCCTCCCATAATGCTGTATGCTGACGATGCTGCATTGTTGCACCCCTCCCAGAATGCTTTATGCTGACGATGCTACAGTGTTGCACCCCTCCCATAAAGCTTTATGCCGATGATGGTAGTGTTACACTCCTCCTATAATGCTTGTTGCTGACGATGCTGCATTGTTTTACTCATCCCATAATGCTTCATGCGGACAATTTTGCAGTAATGTACTCCTCCCACAAAGTTTCATGCTGACGATGGTGCAATGTTGCACTCCTCTCCTAATGCTTTATATTGATTATGGGTCAGTGTTGCACTCCTCCCATAATGCTTTATGCTGACGATGCTACAGTGTTGCACTCCCCCCATAATGCTTTATGCTGACGATGCTACAGTGTTGCACTCCTCCCATAATGCTTTGTGCTGACGATGGTGCAGTGTTGCACTCTTTCTATAATTCTTTCTGGTGACGATGGTGGTGCAGTGTTCCACTCCTCCCATGATGCTTTATGCTGACTTTGCTGCACTGTTGTACTCCTCACATAATGCTTTATGCTGACGATGCTGCACTGTTGCACTCCTCCCATAATGCTTTATGATGACGATGGTGCAGTGTTGCACTCCTACCATAATGCTTTATGCTGAAGATGATGCAATGTAGCACTCTTTGCATAATGCTTTATGTTGACGATGTTACGGTGTTGCACTCATTGAACAGTGCTTCATGATGACAATGGTGCAGTGTTGCACTCCTCCCATAAAGCTTGATGCTGACGATGGTGTAGTGTTGCACTCCTTCCATAATGCTTTATGCTTATTATAGTGCAGTGTCGCACTCTTCCCATAATGCTTTACGCTGACGATGGCGCAGTGTTTCACTCTTTCCCTAATGCTTCATATTGACGATTGTGCAGTGTTCAACTCCTCCTTTAATGATTTATGCTGTCGATGTTAAAGTGTTCCACTCCTCGCATAATTCTTTATACTGACAAAGCTACAGTGTTGCACTCTTCCCATAATGCTTTATGATTACGATGGTGTAGTGTTGCACTGCTCCCATAATGCTTTATGCTGACGATGGTGCAGTGCTGCACTCCGATAATGCTTTATGCTCACGATGGTGCAGTGATGCACTCTTACCCTAATGCTTTATATCGACGATGGTTCAGTGTTCCAATCATCCTATAATGCTTTATGCTGACGATGCTGAAGTATTCCTTTCCTTGCATAATGTTTTATGCTGACAATGCTACAGTGTTGCACTCCTCCCATAATGCTTTATAATGACGATGTTGCAGTGTTGCACTTTTCCCATAATGCTTTATGCTGACGATGGTGCAGTTTTCATTCTTCCCATAATGCTTTATGCTGATGGTGGTGCAGTTTTGTCCTCCTCTCATAATGCTATATGCTAAAGATGATGCAGTGTTGCACTGCTCCCATAATTTATGCTGTGCTACAGTGTTGCATTCCTCCAATAATGCTTCGTGTTGACGAAGGTGCACTGTTTCAATCCTCCCATAATGCTTTGTGCAGACGACCTTGTGGTGCTGCACTCCTCCCATAATGCTTTATGCTGGCGATGCTGCAGTGTTACACTACTCCCATAATGCTTTATACTTACGATGGTGGTATTGCCCTCTTCCCATAATGCTTTTTGCGGACGATTTTGCATTGTTGGACTCCTCCCATAATGCTTTTTGCGGACGATTTTGCATTGTTGGACTCCTCCCATAATGCTAAATGCAGACGATGTTGCAGTTTTGCACTCCTCCCATAATGCATTTATCCTGACAATGATGCACTGTTGCAGTCCTCCCAAAATGCTTTATTCTGACGATGCTACAGTGGTGCACTGATCCCATAATGCATTATGCTGACGATGCTTCAGTGTTCCATTCTTATCATAATGCTTGATGCTGAGAATGCTATAGTGTTGTAATCCTCCCATAATACATTATGCTGACAATGGGGAAGTGCAGCACTGCTCCCATAATGATTTATGCTGACGATGGTGCAGTGTTGCATTCGACCCATAATGGTTTATACTGACGATGGTGTAGTGTTGCACTTCTCCCATAATTCTTTATGCGGACGGTGATGCAGTGTTGCACTCTTCCCATAATGCTTTATGCTGTCGATGGTGCGCTGTTGCACGCCTCCCATAATGCTTAATGCTGACGATGCTGCAGTGCTGCATTTCTCCCATAATGTTTTATGCTGACGTTGCGACAGTGTTCCACTAAACCCAAAACGCTATATGTTATCGTCCTCCTATAAATCTTTGTGCTGACGATACTGCGATGCTTTATTCATCCCATAATGCTTTATGCTAATAATGCTACAATGTTGCACTATTCCCATAATGCTTTTTGTTGAAGGTTTCGCAGTGTTGCACTCCTCCTATAATGCTTGATGTTGACGATATTGCAGTGTTGCACTCCTTTCTTAATTGTTCATACTGAGGATGCTTCAGTGTTGCACTCATAATAATTCATGTTGATGCGATAGTTACACTTCTCCCATAATGCTTTATGCTGACGATGCTGTAGTGTTTCACTCATCAGAAAAATCTTTATGTTGACAATGCTGCAGTGTTTCACTCATCCTATAATGCTTTATGCTGACAATGGTGCAGTGTTGCACTCATCCCATAATGCTTTATGCTGACGATGCTACAGTGTTTCACTCATCCTATAATGCTTTATGCTGACAATGGTGCAGCGTTGCACTCCTCCTATAATGGTTTATGCTGAGGATGGTGCAATGTTGCACTGCTCCTATAATACTTTATGTTGACGATGGTGTAGTGTTGCACTGCTCCGATAATGCTTTATTCCGGTGATGGTGCGGTGTTGCACTCCTCCCATAATGCTTCATACTGAACATGCTACAGTGTTGTACTTCTCTCATGATGATTTATGCTGAAGATGCTACAGTGTTGGACTCCTCCCATAATGATTTATGCTGACGAGGCGCAGTGCTGCAATCCTCCCTTAATGCTTTATTCTGACGATGCTACAGTGTTGCACTCCTCCCATAAAGCTTTATATGCTGACGATGGAAGAGTGTTGCATTCCTCCCATAATGCTTCATGCTGACGATGGTGCAGTGTTGCACTCCTTATATAATGATTTATGCTGACAATGTTGAAGTGTTGCACTCTCTCATAATGCTTTATTCTGATGACGGTGCAATGATGCACTCCTCCCATAATACTTAATGCTGGCGGTGGTGCAGTGTTGCACTCCTCCCGTATTGCTTTATGCTATCAATTCTGTGTTGAAGTCCTCCCACAATGCTTTATGTTGACGATGCTACAACGTTGCACTCCTTCCATAATGCTTGTATTAAAGGCTTTGCAGTGCTGCACTCCCAATATAATGCTTTGTGCTGACAATATTGCAGTGTTGCACTCCTTCCATAATGCTTTATGCTGTGGGTGCTATAGTGTTGCATTCCTCTCATAAAACATATGTTGATGATGCTAGAGTTACACTCCTCCCGTAATGCTTTATGCTGACTATGCTGCAGTGTTTCAATCATCCCATAATGCTTTATGCTGTCGATGGTGCAATGTTGCACAGTTCCCATAATGCTTTATGCTGACGATGTTGCGGTGTTGCAATGTTCCCATAATGTTTTATGTTGGCGATGGTGCTGTGTTGCACTCCTCCCATAATGCTTTATGCTGACGTTGCTAGTGTTGTACTTCTCCCATAATGGTCTATGGTGAATATCCTACAGTGTTGGATTCCTCCCATAATGATCTATGCTGACGAGGCGCAGTGTTGCAATTCTCCAATAATGCTTTATGCTGAAGCTGGTGCAGTGTTGCACCCCTCCCATAATGCTTATGCTGACGATGCTACAGTGTTTTACTTCTCCCATAATCATTTATGCTAAAGTTGCTACAGTGTTAGACTCCTCCTATAATTTTTAATGCTAACAAGACACAGTGTTGCAGTCATCCCATAGGGCTTTATGCTGAAGATAGTGCAGCATTGCACTCCTCTCATAATGCTTCATGCTGACGATTGTGCAGTGTTGCACCACTCCCATAATGTTTTATACTGATGATGGTTGTTTTGCAATCCCCCATAATGCTTTAAGCTGAATATAGTGCAGTGTTGCACTGCTCCCATAACATTTTATGCTGAAGATGGTGCAGTTTTACACCTCTCCCATAATTCTTTATGCTGATCATGCTGCAGTGTTGCACCCCTCCCATAATGCTTTATGCTGACGATGCGATTGTTATACTCCTATAATACTTTGTGTTGACGATACTGCAGTGTTTTACTTATCCCGTAATGGTTTATGCTGACGATGGTGCAGTGTTGCACTCCTACCATAATTATTTATGCTGACGATGGTATAGTGTCGCACTCCTCCCATAAAATCTTCAGCTGACGATGGTGCACTGTTGCATTTCTTCTATAATGCTTTATGCTGACGATGCTACATTGTTGCACTTCCCCATAATGCTTTGTTCTAGCGATGGTGTAGTGTTGCACTCCTCCCATGATGCTTTATGCTAACGATGCTATAATGTTGTACTCCTCCCATAATACTTTATGCTGACGATGCTACAATGGTTTACTCCTCCCATAATGCTTTATGCTGACGATGGTGCAGTGTTGCACTCCTCCTATAATTCTTTATGCTGACGAAGGTAAAATGTTGGACTCCTCCCATAATACTTTTAGCTGATGATGGTGCAATGTTGCACTCCTCCCGTAATGCTTTATGGTGATGATGCTACAATGTTGCACTGCTCCCATAATGTTTTATGTTGAAGATTGTGCAGTGTTGCACTCCTCCTATAACGTTTTATGCTGACGATAGTGCAGTGTTACACCCCTTCCACAATTCTTTATGCTGAGGATGCTATAGTGTTGCACTCCTCACATCATACTTTATGTTGATTCTAGTATTACACTCCTCCCATAATGGTTTATGCTGACGATGCTGCAGTGTTTGATTCATCCAATAATCCTTTATTCTGAAAATAGTGCAGTGTGCACTCCACCCATAATGCTTTATGCTGACGATGCTGCAGTGTTTCACTCATCCTATGATGCTTTATGCTGACAATGGTGCACTGTTGCACTCCCCCATAATGCTTTATGCTGAGGATGGTGCAATGTTACACTGCTCCCATAATACTTTATGCTGACGGTGGCGCAGTGTTTCACTGCTCCCCTAATGTTTTTGTTGACGACGGTCATTGTTGCACTCCTCCTATAATGCTTTATGCTGACGATGATACAGTGTTGTACTCCTCCCATAATGATTTATGATGATGATGGTATTGTGTAGGACTCCCATAATGATTTATCATTATGCTGAAGAAGCGCAGTGTTGCAATCCTCGCATAATGCATTATGCTTACGATGGTGCAGTGTTCCACTCCTCCCGTAATGCTTTGTGCTGACGATTGTGCAGCTTTGCACTACTCCCACAATATTTTGTAATGACGATGGTTAAGTGTTGCAATCCTCTCATAATGCTTTATGCTGAAGATAGTGCAGTGTTGCACCCCTCCCATAATGTTTTATGCTGACGATGGTGCAGTGTTGCACTCCTCCCATAATGCTTTATGCTGACGATGCTGCAGTGTTGCACCCCTCCCATAACGCTTTATGCTGACGACACTACCGTTTCACTTCTCCTATAATGCTTTATGCTGACTCTGCTGCAGTGTTTTACTCATCTAATAATGCTTTATGCTGACGATGGTGCATTGATGCACTCCTCCCATAAAGTTTTTTGCTGACAATGGATCAGTGTTGCACTGGTCCCATGAAGATGGTGCAGTGTTGCAATTCTCTCATAATGCTTTATACTAACGATGGCGCACTGATGCATTCCTCCCGTGATTCTTTATGCTGACGATGGTATAGTGTTGCACTTCTCCCATAATACCTATAGCTGACGGTGGTCCATATTGCACTTCTCCCAAAATGCTTTATGTTGAAGATTGTGCAGTGTTGCGCTCCTCCTATAATGCTTTATGTCGACGATAGTGCAGTGTTGCAATCCTTCCATGATGCTTTATGCTACAGTGTTGCAATCACCTCATAGTACTTTATGTTGATGAGGCTATTGTTGCACTCTTCCCCTAATGCTTTATGGTGACGATGCTGCAGTGTTTTGCTCATCCCGTTATGCTTTATGCTGACGATGGTACATGTTGCACTCCGTCCGTAATGCTTTATGTTGACGATGGTTGTGTTACACTCCTCTCACAATGCTTCATGTTGACGATGCTGCAGTGTTTCACTTATCTCATAATGTTTTATGCTGACGAAGGTGCAGTGTTGCACTGCTCCCATAATACTTTATGCTGACGATGGTGCACTGTTGCACTGCTGCCATAATGCTTTATGGTGACGATGGTGCAATGTTGCACTTGTCCCATAATGCTTTATGCTGACGATTGTGCACTGTTGCACTGCTCTCATAACACTTTATGGTCACGATGCTACAGTGTTGTACTCCTCCCATAATGATTCATGCTGATGAACCTAGTGTTGTACTCCTCCCATAATGATTTATGCTGATGAACCTAGTGTTGGACTCCTCCCATAATGATTTATGCTGACGAGGCGCAGTGGTACAATTCTCCCATAATGCTTTATGCTGACGATGGTGCAGTGTCGCACTCCTTTTATAATGCTTTATGCTGACGATGCTGCAATGTGACACTCCTCCCAAACTGCTTTATTCTGACGATGCAAGTGATACACTCCTCCAATAATGCTTTATGCAGATGCTGCAGTTTTACTCATTCCATAATGCTTTATGATGACGATGGTGCAGTGCTGCAGTCTTCCCATAATGCTTTATGCTAACGATGGTGAAATGTTCCACTCCTCCCATAATGATTTAAGCTAACGATGGAGCAGTGTTGGGCTCCTTCCATAATTTTTTATGCTGATGATGCTATAGTGTTTCAATCCTCCCGTAATCCACTCCTCCCATTTTGCTTTTATTCCACCCATAATGCTTTATTTTGACGATGTTAGTGTTACACTAATTCCATAATGCTGACGCTGCTGTAGTGTTACATTCTTCCCATAATACTTTATGCTGATACTGGTGCAGCGTTGCATTGCTCCCATAATGATTTATGATGACGATGGTGCAGTGTTGCAGTAATCCCACAATGCTTTGTATTGACGATGATGTAGTGTTGCACTCCTCCCATAATGCTTCATGCTGACGGTGGTGTAATGTTGCACTCTTCTCATAATACTTTGTGTTGACGTTGGTGCAGTCTTGCACTCTTCCCATAATTCTTCATTCTGACGATGGTACAGTGTTGCACTCCTCCCGTAATGTTTTATGCTGATGATGCTACAGTGCTGCACTCCGCCCATAAAGTTTTATGTTGACGATGCTAGTGTTACACTCCTATAATGCTTTACGCTGACGATCCTGCAGTTTCACTCATCACACAATGCTTTATGATGACGATGGTGCAGTGTTTCACTGCTCCCATAATGATTTATGCTGACGAACGTGCAATGGTGCACTCCTCCCATAATACTTCATGCTGACGGTGATGCAGTGTTACACTCATTCCATAATGCTTTATGTTGACGATGCTACAATGTTGGAATCCTCTTATAATGCTTTACTGACGATGATGTAGTGTTATACTCCTCCCATAATGCTTTATGCTGACGAGGGTGCTATGTTGCACTCCTCCCATAATGCTTTACGCTGACGATTATATAGTGTTGCAGTCCTCCCATTATGCTTTATGCTGACGATGGAACAGTTTTGCATTCTTCCCATAATGCTTTGTACTGACGAAAGTGTATTGTTGAAATCTTCCCATAATGCTTTATGCTGACTTTGGTGCAGTGTTGCACTCCTCCTATAATAATTTATGATGATGGTACAGTGTTGCACTCATCCCATAATGCTTCATCTGACGATGGTGCACTGGTGCACACTTCCTATATTGCTTTATGCTGACGATGGAGCAGTGTTGCATTCCTCCCCTAACGCTTTATGCTGACGATGTTACAGTGTTGCACCCCTTCATTAATGCTTTATGCTGACGATGCTACAGTGTTGCACCCCTCCCATAAAGCTCAATGGTGACGATGCTGCTGTGTTGTACTCATCCCTTAATGGTTTATGCGGACAACAGTGCAGTGCTGCACTCCGCTTACAATGCTTTATGCTGACGATGGTGCAATGTTGCACTCCTGAGATAATTCATTATGCTAAAGATGTTGCAGCGTTGCACTCCTTGCATAATGCTTTATGCTGATGGCGCTACAATGTTGCAATCCTCCCATAATGCTTTATGCGGACAATGGTGCAGTGTTGCACTCCTCCGACAATGCTTTAGGCTAACGATGGTGCAATGTCGAACTCTTCCCATAATGAGCTATGCTGAAGATGCTACAGTGTTACACTCCTTCCATAATGCTTTATGACGAGGACGCTACAGTGTTGCACTCCTCCCATAATGGTTTATGCTGAGGATGATGCAGTGTTGCGCCCCTTCCATAATGCTTTATGCTGTCGATGCTATTGTTACACTCCTACCATGATGCTTTATGCTGACGATGCTGTAGTGTTTTGCTCATCCCATAATGCTTTATGCGGACAATTTTGCAGTGATGCACTCCTCCAACAAAGCTTCACGCTGACGATGGTGCAATGTTGCACTCCTCTCCTAATGCTTTATGTTGACCATTGGTCAGTGTTGCACTCGTCCCATAATGCTTTTTGCTGATGATGCTACAAGTGTTGCACTCCTCCCATAATGCTTAAACCTGACGATACCACAGTGTTGCACTCCTCCCATAATGCTTTATGCTGACTATGGTGCAGTGTTGCACTCTTTCCATGATTCCTTCTGCTGACGATGGTGCAGTGTTCCACTACTCCCATGATGCTTCATGCTGACGTTGATACATTGTTGTACTACAGTGTTGCACTCCTCTCATAATGCTTGATGATGACGATGGTGCAGTTTTGGACTCCTACCATAATGCTTTATGCTGAAGATGCCTCAGTGTTGACTCTTCGCATAATACTTTATGCTGACGATGTTACGGTATTGCACTCATCCAACAATGTTTCATGCTGACAATGGTGCAGTATTGTACTCCTCCCATAAAGCTTGATGCTGACGATGGTGTAGTGTTGCACTCCTCCTATAATGCTTTTTGCTGACGATCTTGCAGTGTTGCACTTCTCCCATAATGCTTTACGCTAACGATGGAGCAGTGGTTCACTCTTTCCCTAATGCTTTGTGCTGACGATTGTGCAGTATTCAACTCCTCCCATAATGGTTTATGTTGTCGATGCTAAAGCATTCCACTCCTTGCATAATTCTTTATGCTGACAATGCTACAGTGTCGCACTCCTCCCATAATACTTTATGATTACGATGGTGTGCTGTTGCATTCCTCCCATAATGCCATATTCTAACGATGGTGGAGTGTTGCACAGCTCCAATAATGCCTTATGCTGACGATGGTGCAGTGTTGCACTCTTTCCTTAACGCTTATGCTGACGATGTTGCAGTGTTCCACTACTCCCATAATGCTTTATGCTGACGATGCTAAAGTATTCCACTCTTCTTATAATGCTTTATGCTGACGATGCTACAGTGTTGCACTCCTCCAATAATGCGTTATGCTGATGATGCTGCAGTATGGCATTTCTCCCATAATGTTTTATGCTGACGATGTTACGGTGTTCCATTCAACCCATAATGCTTCATGCCGACGATGCTAGTGTTACAGTCCTCCCTTAGATATTTATGCTAACGATGCTGCAGTGTTTTATTCATCCCATAATGCTTTATGCAGACCATGATGCAGTGTTGCACACCTCCCACAATGCTTTATGCTGACGATGGTGCAGTGTTGCACTCCTCCCATAATGCTTGATGCTGACAATGCTACATGTTGCACTCCTCCCATAATGCTTTATACTGGCGATGTTGTAGTGTTGCACTGCTCCCATAATGCTTTATGCTGACGGCGGTGGAACATTACACTCCTCCTATAATGCTTTATGCTGACGATGGTACAGTTTTGCACTGCCCCAATAAAGCCTTATGCTGACGACGGTGAAATGCTGCACTCCTCCCATAATGCTTTATGCTGACGACGCTAAGTGCTGCATTACTCCCATAATGCTTTATGCGGAGGATGATACAGTGTTGCACTGCTCCCATAATGCTTTATCCTGACGATGCTTCAATGTTGCATTCCTTCCATAATCCTTTATGCTGAGGAATTTAGTGTTGCATTCCTTCCATAATCCTTTATGCTGAGGAATCTGCAGTGTTGTATTCCTTCCATAATGCTTTATGCTGATAATGGTGCAGTATTGCACTCCTCCCATAGTGATTTATGCTGACGATGGTGGTGTTGCACTCCTTCCATAGTGCTTTGTAATGACGATGGTGTGGTGATGCATTCCCCTCATAATGCTTTATGCTGATGATAGTGCGGTGTTGCACTCCTTCCATACTGCTATATGCTGACGATGGTGTAGTGTTGCACTGCTCGCATAATGCTTTATGCTGACGATTTTGCGGTGTTGCACTTCTCCCATAATGGTTCATGCTGACGATATTGCAGTGTTGCACTCCTCCGATAATGCTTTATGCTGACGTTGCTACAGTGTTGCACTCCATCTATAATGTTTTACGCTGAAGATGCTACCGTGTTATATTCCTTCCATAATGCTTTATTTCGACGATGCTTCAGTGTT
>JAUTXX010206871.1:0-14928 GCA_032273605.1 Panulirus laevicauda | reverse complement strand
TAATAAAAAGAGTGTGGTTGAGAGAGCAGAAGAGGGTGTATTGAAATGGCTTGGTCACATGGAGAGAATGAGTGAGGGAAGATTGACAAAGAGGATATATGTGCCAGAGGTGGAGGGAACGAGAAGTGGGAGACCAAACTGGAGGTGGAGGGATGGAAAAAAAAAAAATTTGAGCGATCAAGGCCTGAACATACAGGAGGGTGAAAGGTGTTCAAGAAATAGAGTGAATTGGAACAATGTGGTATACCACATGTGAAGTGTCTGGGGTAAACCATGGAAAGTTTTGTGAGGCCTGGATATGAAAAGGGAGCTGTGATTTCAGTGCATTACACAGGACAGCTAGAGACTGAGTGTGAATGAATGTGGCCTTTGTTGTCTTTTCATAGCACTACCTTACACGTGCATGGGGGAAGGGGGGCACCATACACTTCATTGTATCACTGATATATCTTTTTAGCACAGTTGTTTTCTGTAGGTTCTTACATAATGCATCTCACAAATACATTTTACACATGGTGAATGTTTTGGTAAACTGCATTCCTTGTTCATTTTTCTACACAATAATTCTCTTTGGCAGGATCTTACTTTATACATGAGCTAATAATTACTAGTGTTTTATGTATCATTTGTTACACTGCTTCCATTGTTTAGAATTTGTTTTATTTTTTGCCCAAGGGCCCTAACCTCCAATCTGAGTGGAAACTAATGTCACGACATAGAGTGATTTGACTTGCATGAACATTCTTGGCACCTATTTAGTGCTATGTACTGACCCATCTGTAGTAAACCTTCTACTCAAATATAAGTGCAGCAATGCAGATAATTTTCAGTTGCTTTAACAAAGTGAAAGCCACACATTAAGTACATGTCTTTAACAAATGTGTCAAACATTTCTGTGAATCTTTAATACAAGGCATACTGAAGATGGTTGATAACTGCAAAGATTCTGAACACCCTCAGTTATGGATGCAGCTAGAAGCATATATGACAAAGGCATACTGAGATATAGTGTGATATGCTACTCTGCCTTACCTTGCTTAGCGTTCGGTAATTGCTGGAGACTCGGGCTGCCATGCAAAGTGGCAATGTGGTTAATAACAGCCAAGGAAGAAGGTTTGTAATCATGGCTGAGATATGAAACCACAACCTAACACGCTCCACAGTAGGATTCTCCATCATAGGATGCTCCATCCCAGTGTCAAAGCTATCCTCAAGGCTTTTATGCTTTCCACCTTCAGCATATAATGCTACGTTCTGTTAAGAAAAATAACAGTAGTAGTGATAATAATAATGAAATAATAATAATAATAATAATAATAATGATAATAATAATAATAATAATAATAATAACAATAATAATAATAATAATAATAATAATAATAATAATAACAATAATCATCATAATGATAATAATGAGTCTGGCAGAAGCATCTTAGTGGCTGGATCATGGCAGACTCTCACACTGAACTTTTCCCCTAAGGTTGTGCGGTGTCACTGTGGAGACACCTAGCAAGTCAGGGTCGCGTGATGGTCGTCGCTACCCTGGCAGCCACCAGGTCACACCTTAGCATCATCATCAACAGAAGGAAGAGATACGTCATCATCCAGATGGGCCTCAGCACTGAGGCTTCTTCCGTGGGTTTCTACGTCCCGTCAGGAGGTTTCACTTCTCCCGGTCACACGTGACATTCACTAGGCGACAGTAAATATTGAGACGCGTCCCAGTCTCCTCTGTGCCACACATCACACACACAGAAATTAGAAAAGCCAAACTCGAGGACCGAGCCAGAACCTTGCCCCAAACGTCACAAAGTAACCCGTTGCCAGGACTAACATAGCCCGCTACTAGAGTTAAACATAACCTGCTATCAGAGCTAACACAGCCCGCTACCAGAGCTAACACAGCCCACTACCAGAGCTAACACAGCCCACTACCAGAGTTAAACACAGCCCGCTACCAAAGCTAACAGTTTCATGGTTCACGTGGACCTGGCACACAGGGTTCACACCATCTGGGGTTGTGCCCACCTCATCAGGACTAGACTTGCCAGAAATGTCAACAACTCCAACGTTTGTGTCATGAAGAAAATCCTTAATAGAAAGTTAGGGAGCCGGGGATCCGAGGTGACCTCACTGACCTGCTGAAGGTCTGCGCGCCGCGAGAATGCTTCTCAAATGTTGTAGCATCATCTAAGACCGAGTAAAGTTCATAATAAAGATTTTTCCATTAATACGAATATACAAAGGTTTGACAGAACCTCTTCAGTAAGCCTATAGTTGTGCTGATATTCCTGGGTTCTCTGACACAACTTATTACCTGGAGAAAAAGGTTCTGTCGTGGGTGTGACGCTGTGGAAGCAAATCAAAGTAGCTCTGAGATGAAACTTAAGAGTATCTTTATCTAAAAAGTGTTTGTGTCAAGAAAGATACTCCAGTTAAAGGTCCGTCTTCTGGCTAACTTCACAGACTCAGAACGACTATGGGTTTATTTTCAGACTGCGAGCTGCCTCCTACCAGACACACGAGAATCGTCCACCATTCAGGCTAACACACACACAGGCTTCTTGAAAAACTGGGTCTTCGTATCCTCATCTTGCGTGGTGGATGCAGCTTGACGAACAACCACTGGACACACTGACGAAGGTCCCGAGAGTTACTGTGTTTCTGAAGGAGTGATGCCTGCCTCTGAGCCGTCGTCAAGCTGTTCCTCACGACGATCCGCCAGCAGAGCCACGTTTACCTGCCTTTATGGAATGTTCATGAGCTCCTGAGGTCGCTGCCGCAGCTGACCAGGCGACCTGAAAGTATCGTCCATCTACAGCTGATGCCTCACAGCCACAATGATAAATGACGTGCGTGATAGCACTTCCTGGCCCCTGGAGAGGTGCATAATGGCACTGCCTGGCCCCTGAGGGCCACATGAAGCTGCAACCCAATCATCATGACAAGTGAGAATAATGAATTTGTTGTTTAGGATAAGATTTTATGGATAAGGCAGTACATAACCTGTATGACCTTAACCGGAGAAGACTTATTCCTTCATCCCAAGATGGCCCTGAGGTTAGTGCCAAACAATACAGAATCATCATACTGTCTGGGAGATGCACCAGACCTTCCGCTCAGTGGGTCAGCCTAGGCACAGTGGCCAGTCAGGGTACATTGGATTGACCAGTGTACCTGGGCCGGTCAGTGTATTAATTTCGTTCATAAACATTCTCCTCGCCATCAACACCCCATCCACAAAAAATTCCAGTTCGGTTAGATGTCACTCCTGACAGCTGTCGGTCTCGATATCTACTGACAGCTGTATTGTACAAGTCAGCAAGGTAAGAGTGTATACTCGTTCATTTACAAGTCATCCAAAGTCTGTAGGATCTACATCAGGGGAACCTAAACCAGTGTTACATCAGTGGATCCTAAAACCATGTGACCTCAGGTAATCCAAATTCAATAATGTTTGTTGTTTTTCCAATCCACGTTTGCAGGTTCGTATGTCTGGGAGCAAAAAAAAATTCTAAAACTAAACAGTTCAAAAGAACATATGGAGTGTAAACTTTCTTATTGTCATTCTGGTCAAGTTGGTAGAAAGGGGAGCTCATACAAACGATCTTGGATCCTAGAGCAAGTGGTAACGTCTGTAGTAGCCTTTATAATGTCTCCCTTCATGTTCAATAACTTTAAAAAGTTAATATACCTTCCAGAGCACTGTAAACCCTGATGTTCTGCCAACACCTACGGCAGCGTTGCAACATGAGAGGGCATGAAATGGCAGAAATTGCAAGAGAGTCGCCACATACTTCGTAGATGCTGTTTTTGCATCTACGACAAATCCGTATGAAGAGGTTTCTCTCATCACGACACACTATGTCGCTACGAGAACAGTAACTGAACCATATGGACCCAATACTGACCAGTGAAGACCTTCAAGCAACTGGTCCCCAGGATGGCGACAGTGCGCCCATGACCTGTTGTAGCTCAATCTGTCCACCTGCTGCTGACGAAGCACTTCAGTGACTTTATCTTTCTGCTGTCAGAGTGGGACCATCTGCTGGAGAGTTTGGGACCACTTGCTGAAGCGGTGTCTAACCTGCTCTCCTGCTGGCTACTTGCTGTTGCCGTTGCTGATGGCATACGTGCAGCAGCGGTCGCAGACCAGTGCGATACTTCCGGAAACATTTTGTGGCCATCATGGCGGGCAGCACTGGAGCGCACCAAGTGGTTAGTGTAAATAATGTACATACTGGATACCAATCACTGATGATAACATCAACATACCGCTAGGTTCTCTAGTGCAGCCCAACTCTCCTTCCCTCAGTAGCTCTCGTCACCGTAATTTTCATGTTAACATTTTCTTTTACAAGCTGATGGTCTTCAGGACAATCACACACGTAGAAAAAAATATAATAAGTCGCTGGGCTTTCACCTTTTTCCTGCTACAGCCATGTCATCACCTGCTGCGGGTGTGGCTGGCTTCACTGCTGCTGGAAGATGAAGCACTCACGCTGGCTGGCTTCACTGCTACTGGGAGATTAAGTATTCGCGCTGGCTGGCTTCACTGCTGCTGGCAGATGAAGCACTCGTGCTAGCTGGCTTCAGACTCATCCATCTGGTCATCACTGGGAACAACTATGTTGTAAAATGCAACTCCTTCAGGCAGATGCAGCCGTCCCCATGATTTTCAGCTGTGTGATAAGCAGGGCCTTACATGCTTAGTGCATGTTGTGGACTCTACCAGTGTGCTCGGGATCTCCGTCTGATGTACCTGGATCCTTATCGACCCACGTCTTCTCTGTACATGCTGACCAGCGAGGATTCTCACAGCACATCATGGCAAACCTTAAGGATCATATTTTTTCTATCTGATTCCTCGTAAACTATTCCCATACGTCCTTCAGCTGCACGTCTAAACTTACGACCATTCCACTGATCCAATCACAAGACAAGCCAGGCAGCCAGCCATCTGCGACACACGACAGTCTCTGGACGTTTGTCGACCCCTTACGAAGCTGACGTGCCAGGGACAGAGTACAACAGTGAGAACCATATATAAAGTATGTTCCGCTGGTGAGATGTATGGCACTGGTTGCCTGATGGCAGGTTTTTCCAGCGGTCGACTCGATCAAGTCGAGCTGGGGAGGAGAGCAGGAGGAAGAAGTTGAAGAAAGCAGGGGGAAAAGATTTCCCTTGAGGATCTTTCTCTTGTTTGGTCCATTTAAAACTTTACTTTCGTTCCTGAAGATGAGAGAAACAACCTGTGTAGGTTAATAACAATAACTGGAGCGCTGCTCGACCATCAGGTTACATCCACCACAACCGCATCATGTTATCTAACTTTCAAAAAACGGACAAATTTTACAAATTACTCGAGTAAAGCAAGAAGTGGATTTATTGAGAGAGTTACTGCCACAGAATCTTTGAATAATCATATCCCACTCATTATTCCTTCCACCATGTCGGCAACCACTACAAAACCTGCTTTTAAAGGTTACATGAAGAGAGAAATTAATTCTTTGACCAGACGCTAGACGCAGACACTCATAAAATGTTTATGACATAACTGTGGCGGCAGCCATTCTGAATATTTCAGGTGTGTTGGTGGGGCCGGTCCCTCCCAGCAGGTGTGACACAACAGGAGAACCAATGAAGAATAAGATGATGCACTGCATAAAGTGTGGTTGACCTCACACACGCCACAACCTGCGACAGGTCTACTACGTGGCTGACCAACGAGCTGTGGCGGCCGCGCGCGTACGTCATCATGAGGTGGTCTCCTGTACCTGCCGATGACCTCTTCACTGGGGAGAGTGGTGTTCCAGCCTGGTGCTCGCCTACTGTTGATCTGGTGACAAGGTAGAGTGGGAGGGCCTCTCGCTGGGTGTGTAGCTCTCCTGCCAGGGACAGTCTGGTGCGCCACAGCTCCCGCGGCACAACACTCTACGCAACTTTTTTTTCTTTAGCCAAACGTAAGGTTGTCTGTAATAAGGAAGAAGTTAATGGATTCTTAGTTACTTCTGCTTAGATTAATCATTTCAGAAGACATGCTGTGCACCTGTGACCACCATGACAGAACGTGAGGATGGCAAGAGTCATGCCACTCAGGTCAAGACGTCCGCCCGTTACACCGGTGCTGGTGGTGACGGTCACCCTACACGATCCATCAATAATAATCAAGTCATCACAGCATCTGCTGCAGGTCTGGCTGGGGCCAGGGGTCACTACGACACGTAATGGTCCTCTGTCTTCTGCCACAGCGCCCGACCTCAGCTAATGGTACATGATCGGCAACCTCTGAACCATCCATGGTCTGTCCTGTCATCAGCCTCCCCGCAGACTATGCAGGAAAAACAAATAAATTTACTCCTGAAAACTAGTGTCGTGTGTGTGTGTGTGTGTGTGTGTGTGTGTGTGTGTGTGTGTGTGTGTGGTCGTAATGTTAATTATCCTCTCCTTTAGCTACTTTGTGGGCCTTATCTTTGAACTGTATACCAATGTTTCAGAACATTATACATGGCAGCTACTGGAGTGGGAATGTGTGCAAATAAGGTCATTGTTCGTTAGTTACTAAGGCTATCATGTGGAGGCGGAAAAGGCAATCAAAAAACTTTATATTAAGAAAGTTTTACGCCCCTGCGCCTCTACCTGGCCTCCTGCTACCCCGTGTTATCCCTAGCTCAATCATTTAATGGGAAGATTGTTGGACGTACTTGTTATCCTTTGCCATGTACAACCCTCCGGCCACGGGGGAAGCACTCACCATGACCACCACGGATGGAAAAGTAAAAACATGGAATAATCTTAATGTATTTGGCAATGACGAGTGCCCAGGAGAATGCTCGTACGTGTGTATAAGCATGAGTGTGTGCGAGTAGAATTATCTGAGCACACTCGTGGGGACTCACCTCTTTTCCATGTTTTATGATCATAATGTTACTTGAAATTTCCAATGGTCGACACATTACTGGCTCTCTGCTTGGCCTTTTCCAGGAATCCTCAGAAGTCGCCTCCTCACGTCTCTTTGTACACTACTCCTGCCTAACTTCCAGCTGTGTCCTCTTATCCTGAACTTCTCCAATATCAGGGAATGTTTTGTGTTAATAATGTCACGCTTCCTTGTAAGTCTATATATCGTCAAGTCTCTCCTAACTTATCATTCTTCGAGTGTGGGTAGATTAATGGATTTCCTCCTCTCATCGCAACTCTTTCTCCTAAACTCAGACGCCATCCTTACTGCCTTTCTTTCGACCGTTTTCCGCAACTCTACACAGATCTTAACGTGAGAAAACCAAACTGAGACGGGTTAGTCCAACTCAAGGCGAAGAATCATGTATATTTTTCTAACCATTTCACAGTCCACGAACTTGTGGGCAATTCTAACACAAGCTATGATATAGTTTGCTCTTCTCACAAGTTGTTCGGGTGATTGTTGGCGTGGTCTTCACTTCTAGGTATTTGTCGCAACATAACTCTTGTGTATAGGGTTCCTCTGCAGCATTTCGCAGTCCCTGCTGCTCCTCAGCTTTTTCATGTTCAAGTAGGAATCCATCTCTTCTGGCAAATCATTCACATAGATCAGGAACAGCAATGCTCTCAGCAATGAGTCATGGGAGACCTGTCAGGTATCCTAGCCTGACATGTGTTCTCTGATCCTTCCTAGTGAAATAGCAGTTAATCTATCAGAGCGGCCCTCTCCAACCTTGCTTGGGCGTTTAGCTTTATCGTTCGTCTGTGGAGGACAGCATTAAAGGTCTGCCAGACCAAGAATATGCGGAAACCCACCATCACGTGTTTTCTAAGATGTTTCTTCGCTCATTAAAATCCAGTAGATTCGCCATATTACATCTTTTTAAGTCTATATTGTCTCTATCTTAAGATTATGCCAGACAGTTGCCTTTCATTGTTTTCTGGTTTTATCATTATTATTATTATTATTATCATTATCATCATCATAATTAAGTTCTTTATTTAGCAAGTTGCAGGTTAGGGTCAGTGCTTGATGCTGACTAGGCTACTAGTACTCTGTCATCTCTCGTAAATACCGGCCCTTGGGAAGCTTTCCCTCTGTTAAGCAAGGTTTTAAACATCAGCAACGTTGTGACAAGGAATTTCGCACATTAACATGTGCACATGGTGACATGCTGTTTAGCTACTGGGCTTTGCGTGGGTGCAGTTCATTCATGAGCTTTATCATTTTCAATTTATTTACTTCAGTACCGTCTTGTCTTCCCTGGTTGGTAGCTATCATAACTCCAAGCCATCAACAGCGAACCTGTTCTGAGATTTCGCTCCACACATATCCTCAGTAACAATAAACTGTCCTTCCCTCTGAGTCCCATAATATAACATTTTCACGCTTCCTTATACATTTGGGGAGATGTTGTGGGCGTTCCTCCGGCACGTCAACAATATTTACTTCACACCTTACCTGTTCCTGCCGTCTCATCCTGCTGTAGTCATGTCTGGCTCTCTTGTATATGGAAATAATGTGCGACTTTCCTCCAGTGTTTCCTATTGTAAATCTCTTCGACAATTTGTCCTTGTGTTCCCTTCCTTTTCTACAACTCCAGTATGAAAAAAATCAAAATTTTCTCTCCGACTGGAATCATGTGAGAAAACATTAGCTCCAGCTTGGGCGGTGCAGCCTCATGCAAGACCCTAGTGAACGCAATCACGTGTTGCTATCACAGGCACGTGAGTCCTGCACACATCTTAGCCACTCCAACCTGTACGTGTTCTCTCCCTCGTCGCTCTACTTAACATCAGGCTTTCTTTCATCAATAGTGTCATCAAATATATGATCAGGGTCCCCAGCCTTCGTGGGGCACTGTACACTGTCAGTGATACTACAGAACCTTCTCCCATGATCATCTTTCCTGAAATGTACCGGTCAAAATGACCGCTGTTGACCAACTTAAGGAGAGTTATGGTTTCTTTCCCTAGTGGGGCTGGGTCTTCCCTTCTACTACCCTGTCTTTCCTCGTTAACGTACTTAAATCTGGGAAACCCACATCCTGCCTCACTTCACCCTCCACCCTACCTACCGTGCCTGGCTTACTCTCTTCCACTCCATCCTCACATTAAAGTTCCCTGCCAGTCTCCACCTTTCTTTCAGTATTTCTGAACACAATCTTTAGCGCGGATATAAAGCTTTTTTCTATCACTCACTCTGAATAGGATTCCAGCTCTTGCTCCTAATTTGGCATCGAATAATTTATCCATGTACTTTGCCTCTGACATGCTCCACCTCCTCCCCTGTCCAGTCATCTTTAATATCCACACTACTGTATGTCTCACCGTGTGCCAGCCTGTACGCTTGCCCCTACAACTTACTCATATTCTCACTGTCATTTTGTGTGGACGTTCCATCCCTGCTTTGCAATATACGTTGTCCGTCTGACCCTTTGTACAGCACACTAGCAGCCGTCTCCTCATGACTAGTTTCCATCATATCCATGGTTTGATTCTGCTACTCCGGTGTCCTCTCTTTCCTATCTAAGAGTGTGTAAGCGTGTGAGTGTGTGAGTATGAGTGGGCGTCAGAGTGAGTATGGAGGACGCCAGCATTGATCTGGGTGTGGGTTCCGTCTGAGGCGTGCGTCAACGACCCACATTCCTGGTGACTGCTTCTGTGGACGCTTGCCGCTCCCTCGCCCTCCCGCCAAGAACGTCGGCGGTGCTGGACCGGCTGATACACTTGCACCCCCCAACTCCCCAATAAAAAGATGGCGAACATAAGAGGGACGCGGCAGGTTGGTCGTGTGTGTGTGTGTGTGTGTGTGTGTGTGTGATTACCTATCGACAGTGTCCGGGGAAGGGGTTCTACAATACAGGGCTCCAACTCTTGAACATTCTCTTCTAACATACAGCATTGTAAACATATACATATGCAGCCCCCAGTCACTATACTCTCGTTCGGTGTATTCAACTCACCCATTCATTACTCACACACCATAACAGTACTTCTCTACATCTTTTGTAATAAGTTTCTTTTTAACTTCCCGTTATGTCCTCTTGTACTATCCCTATATCTTTCTTAGAGCTACTCGTCGTATCTGTATCATCGAGTTGATTTAGAAATTCAAAAGGTTTTATCGGGTCCTCCTCCTCCTCTCTTCTCTTCCATGGTGGGGAAATTTGAGACCTATATCCTTTCTTAGTCGCTCATCTCTCTTAATTCTGGTGCTACTTTTGTTGCCCTCTTCTGCACCTTCTCTCTTAGCTTTCTATATTTCTTTAGGTGCGATGATAAGACTTGAGACGCGTATTCTAGTTTCATCCTTACACAGGATATGAACAGTTTGCCAAATATTTCTGTATCCATGTACGTAAATACGATGCTAATCGCCAGAAGAGAGCGAGTCTCTAACGATGGACTCTGGCCACAGGTGAGGGAGACATATGGGGTGTCATCACCTCCATGTAACCACCCACACGCACTGTACGAGGAAACCCCACACTCGCGGGGCCCAATCTCGTGAGCTATCTATTGCCATACAACTCTCCACATCTGTGTATGCTCACGCGCATTTTGTCCACATTAATGTGTGTGTGTGTGTGTGTGTGTGTGTGTGTGTGTGTGTGTGTGTGTGGCGGAATCTGGGTTAACTGCTCAGAGGAGCCAGCCCCACGCCCCCGCCGAGGCAGTCATCAGCTGTTATATTAGAGGGTACGTCATGCAGCCACACACGTCAGGTAGTCACACAGGGTCTGCTTGGGGAGGCTCTTGTGGTACTCCTACGATGGGGCTCCTGGGGAGGAAAGGGCTCTTGTGGTACTTCTGGGGTGTAGAGGGGTCTGGTGGGGCTTATGGGGTGAAAGGGCTCCTTTGGTATTCCTGGGGGAGGCAGTGATTGGGAGGGGTTTCTGTGGCGTCGAGGGTCTTGTGGTACTGTCAGGAGCTCCTAATGAGGAGAGGCCCTGGTAGTAGTCTCTGGGAAGAGGGAAGGCCCTGTTGGGGCTCCCAAGAAAGACCTTGGTGAGGCTTCTGGGGGAGAAGAAAGGCCTTGGAGACACGTCTGGAGGAGAGGGAGAGCCATAGTTGGGCTCCTGGGGAAGGTTGACAGTGATGATGTCCATAGGGAGAAGAAGGGGCTGATGGTGAGGAGGGAAGACAGGACGAGCTAGTGGCACTTAGTCCAGGACACGGAAGCGTACTGAGGCAGGGGGGGGGGGGGCTGTTAGAGACGCACTGCTGGCCTATATGTTGTGTGTGGGGGAAGGGGGAGCGGGAGGGCGATCCAAGGCCCCAGCACAACACTGACCTGACGAGGCGCATGACATCAGCCTAAGGCAGTGTGTGGCCCACATGAACAGGTACACCAAGGGACATGAGCGGGTCAAATAAGGAACATGTTATGAAACAAGGATTATGAACACATGAATCAAGGAACATAAACAAGTGAAACACGGAACATGAAATAAGGAACATGAGGACGTGAAGCTAGAAACATGTGATGAGGTAAGGGCAGGTGTGAGAGACCTGTACCATGGGAAGTGGTGAGGCAGATAATGAAAATAATTTCCTGATGACTGAACAGAATTATTCTCATGCATACCGAACACCGCCGGACTTCCTTTCTTATTTGTAATGAAAGAAATTATCTAGCAGCAACAAACGTATTTTGAAATGGCATTTTCCCTGGAAGCACAACACTTTCGCCAAGATGTATCCTGCTGGAAATGCCAGACAGAAAGCAGATGAGGAAATGAAGGGCAAAGGAGAGCGAGGTGAGGACAGGTTCAGTATGTGGCTGAGGCACTGAGCAGCACAGCTGCCGCTAATGTTGTGGGAAAACAATAGATCGTGAAAGATGACAGATTAAAGACGTTAACCCAGACCTGGGCTTTTCTATTGCATGTGACGAGTAGTGTGGTGACGGTGACGTTAAACAAGTTGATCTCGACAGATACGTGCCCCCTGGAGGAGCTTGCCAAGATGCTATTCCTCACACTATCATCAGTGCTTAAAAGAGATAGAAATCAACATCAGCCACATCATCATAGTCGAACCTTATGTTGCACCGACCATCATAGTGACCCACAAGCAAATTGTTTCTTTGTTTCAGAGATATGCCACATGATGTGTCTCACTACATTCCTCGTGAAGAAATCCTCAGACTGTAATCATTTCCATCGGCGTTGACAAAAGTTTCGAAAACATTAAAAACAGGTCAGTTGTCAATAATAGGATCTGCAACACAGTAAGATGCCTCGGCAGACACAAGCGCTTGCACGTATTGCGACCTGTCACGTGAAGGTGCAGGAGGAAGGGTATGGATATACAGATCTCATAACTCCTAAGCGGCGACAGAAATTCCACTTCATGGTGGACATACCTTACATTTAGCTGACCTTAACACTAAACTACAAGGAAAGGAAACATGCATGTCTGCTGCTTGTAGAAGCGGTGCCACTAACCGAGCGTAAGCGAGTAATGTTTGCCAGAGACCGTGAGACAGGTGGGCCGAATATTTCACATCACTACACCAATGAAATGAAGCGACTTACAGCGAACTTAAGTACGATAACTTAAAAAGTTCATCTGAAAATACAGAAATCTTTTGGGTGACATTTTCAGAAATTCAGAAGAGAATGTGACAGTCATAAGTGGTGTAAGCCTCGAGGAAGGAAGTTGTGAAGTAAACTTTCCAGCATTTATGGATGTTGACCAGTAGAGCCGCAGCTGCACGAACATGATACCCAGGAAAAGGTCACGTGGACTGTGAAATAACGAGGCTCATTCATGGAACTTGGAAATCTAAGAAATCAAAGATTACCCAGCCGCATTAACGCGCGCGCGCGCGCACCGCTAAATCTTCAAAAACGAGATTGAAATGTGTTTGAAGGATGGAATTCATTATCTGACACCTTCAGAAACATGACCCGGGCTACTGATACCCTGATTCATGACCCGAGCTACTGATACAATAACTCCTTCATGACCCGAGCTACTGATATCATAACATCATGACCCGAGCTACTGGTATCATGACCAGGACTACTAATATGAACTCATTTCAACAACAGAAGGAATGTTGATCATTTTGAAATTTTGCATCAGTATACTACAAAGGCCTACAAGTAAAGTTCTGTTCCATTAAGACACATTTATCCTGACAGTAAATTTGCACATATCGATAAGTTTCAAGATGGTACAACAATAAAGTATAGGGTATCCAAATATGTTAAAAGTCTGAGAAATCCCAAAGTATTTTATATTGTCATTAATAAATATGATGTATGTGTTTGTACGTTTGTGTGGTGTAGGGCAACGTGGTCTGACACGTGCCAACATGAGGCATATCAGTGCACGTCTGGTGACGAGGTCGCCTACCATCTTGTAGAAACAGCTGTTCTGTACGCTGGGTTGCCATCCCCTGGTTATGCCAGACCTTATGACCTAACATTACTTTTCACGAGTGTAATCACGAATAATTTTCTCAAGCCAGCAACGGAAACATGTCTGAGATTGTTCCACGTTAATAAGACACACAGGAGTTCCTTCATTCCTGCATCAAGATCGTCATAACGAAAGTTTTAGAATCTAATTAATTCAGAAAAAACATCACAAAGACGAGTTTGTACATCAGCGGGAGGTGGGTACTGGCAACCACTTGAACTGGCGGCCCTCAGCACCACTGTGATGACTTACATCCATAGTGAGTGATGCACAACCACTGTGGGTGATGCACAACCACTGAGGGTGACGCACAACCACTGTGGGTGACGCACAACCACTGAGGGTGACGCACAACCAATGTGGGTGACGCACAACTACTGTGGGTGACGCACAACCACTGTGGGTGACGCACAACCACTGTGAGTGACGCACAACCACTGTGGGTGACGCATACCCACCATGGGTGACGAACGCCCACTATGGGTGACCTACACCTCAGCAGCTTTGAAGTTAAAAAGTGTTACCAACACTTGCAATGACCAGAAGTGTGGTGAAAACAAGACATGTATCATGTTAAATAACATATGATACACACCACAGAAGCTGCAACACTGCCATCTGCCTCTCGCCACCCAGCCTCCTATCCTCAGAGCGTCAGGAAGACCTATACATCCCTTACTGATAACGGGATCTTCGCCCACAGTGATACCGGTGGAGTAGCAGCCGTTAACCCTGACCTATCATCGCTGCGTAAGAAAGTCCCACAAATCCATCAATTGATCAAAGATAATCGCCTGTACTGACACTTGTAGCCACTCTCTTACCTGTGCTACCACCCAACACATCAGCGGCGTGTAACGTCGATATACTCATACATAAAGGCTGGGATCATCACACATAATGACACCAGTCGGGGGAAATATAACCCACCCACGCAGTCTGCCACGACGCTAACTAGAGACCTGCCACCACACCAGCTAGAGACCTGCTACTACACCAGCTAGAGACCTGCCACCACGGCAGAAGGAAGACATCAACAGGGCGGCAGACGTAGGAGCCCACTAGTGGAATCTGCAGGTCCCTATGTAGTACCTGCTCATCCATAAGTAAGATCTACCCACCGTTAAGATCAACTGGCCCATAAATAAGATCTACTTACGCGTTACTAAGATTATTCGCCCTAAATTAAGATATACACGCCTGTAAGATTCGTTAACCCATAAGTAAGATCACCTCATCTTACTTGGGTAGGATCTCTTCCCCCGTAAGATGTATCAACCCATAAGTAAGATCAATACACACGTAGATCTCCTCACACAGATCTAGTAACCAGTAAGTATTTACGACGGTATTAACCATATGCACATCCCAGAACCTCCCTCGCTGACCATTTGGCTTAAGAGCAATAGGTAAGGTTTACACTGCCTCCAGCAAACACTGGAATCCTCGCTATAATGACACTGGTGGTTTGGCTGGCTCTCATCTGGGGTAGGGTTGGGGGTAGGGGGATGCTGCAAGGATGACGTTGAAGTC